>JAMKQA010005370.1:0-27176 GCA_024699735.1 Posidonia australis
CGGAGTTTCTAGCCGCGCATCGAGATCCTAGAGGTGAGCCTGGTTACAGTCTTTATTTCTGTGATTTGTGTAATTAGGCTTGTGATGCTATTGTTTGGTAGCGTGCCCGGGTTCGGGGCGTTACAGTGAGCCAGTGATGTGCGCCTGGATGGTGCGCCTACAAGGTGCGCCGGGTTGGTGTGCCTGGTTGGTGCGCCAACTCAGCTCATAGAATTCTTTGGGCTCTGGCTTGCTAATAGGTTTGGGGCTTGGTTTAAGGGTTGATCACACCCAAAGCAACATGCAGATAACTCATCTCTGGGTCACCTCAAAATCGGGGTGTCTACACTATGCCAATACAAAGACTTGATTTAATATTGTTAAATACTTAGATAGATCCAAGTACTAGTACTACTCTTTTTCTTCTCTCAGGCTCAGTTGAACTTTTTTGGTATTATTGATTGAGGAGCACAGGTAATAGTTTGTGTGACCATGCCTGCAACTACTCATACAAGGCACAGAAGGGCCAAACAGACGAATCGATAAGGTCACGACAAGATGGTGAATCTGAGGAAAGACACTCGACTCAAAAACACCAAAATGAAAGTAAAATAACAATGGATGAGGAAAACAGAGTCACCACCTAGTCTATCTAGAATCAGAAGATGAGGAAGACTGAATATAAAGAAAATGCGATAAAAACAATGTAAGTATGCAAATACGATAATCCATGCCAAATGGATAAGATATATAAGTCATTGCATGCAATAGAACGGGTAAGGACTCCTATTACGCATAGAGAAGGTGCTAGGTATTCTCATATGCCTGACAATCCACTAGGGAAGTATGGTAGATTATTGTGCCTAAATCATAGAACTCCAAATAGTAAGCATCATCGCCCTAATGGATGAATGTTGAGTGCCAAAACCATGCAATGCATAAAACCATGCAATGCAAGCAAGATCATGTGGATGAGCAAAAAATCATGCTATGCCATGCGAGATTAGAAGAAAGATAACCAAATAGAACAATGCAAGGGTGCTTAGCTGTATTGCCTACTCCAGATTTGGCGATCCATGCTGATCACCTGCACTAGTGACTCATGGTCATGAGTAAGCAAAGCATGAAACATGGAGATGCATGACACACAATGGGATGCTTTGCAAGGCTTGGGAGTGGCCGACGATCACTGGTAGTACTTCTAATTAGGAGCTGCTGATGGGCGACGACCATTGGTCTAGTGAAGGCTTTCTTCGATTTGGGGGACCATAGTTGAAGCTCGAGCCTTATGATTCAGTGTCTGTGCTAGTAGTTTTATGGAATAGGCTGCAAGCTTCTCTTCACACAATGACAACATAGAAACAATTGAAACTGGCAATGCAACACTAAGAAAGCAACAAAAGCAATGGTGAACACATCGAAAAATGAAATGCAAACCAAGGTTGCATGTGTAGACATCCTGATTTTGCAATCACTTGGCAGTAGACTCCTCTGGAAAGATGCTCTAGTTGCAACTACCAAATCTAAAACCCTAACTTCACTTAAACCCACTTAGGCCTACGTAAGCCCATTTAGGCACACACAAACCCACTTTGACCAAATCTAAGTCAATCAAAGCAAAAAATCCTTAATTAAAATCCAAATTAAAAATGAAACTCACTTAAATTATTAAAACTCAAATTAATTAAGCTAAAAAAATTGATTAAAACCAAAATCAAATGAAATCCATTTAAACCACTAAAAAAACTCAAGGTAATTAAGTAAAAACCCTAATCCAAACCAAAATCAAATAAAATCGATTTGAACCATTAAAAACTCAAAGTAATTAAGTAGAAAACCCTAACCAAAATGTAAATCAAGTAAAAACCAATTTCATGATTAAATCCTTAATTAAATCAAGTCCAAAACCAATCAAATCAAAATTAGAATTAACCCTTAATTAATAAAACCATTAAACCCACCCTTAATTAAAATCCAAATTAAAATTGGAACTCACTTAAAATAAAAAAAACTCAAATTAACTAAGCAAAAACATTTAATCCAAACCAAAATCAAGTAAAATCCACTTAAACCATTAAAAAACCCAAGGTAATTAAGTAAAAAACCCTAATTAAAACCTAAATCAAGTACAAAACCAAAATCTTAATTAAATCCTTAATCAAATCAAGTAAAAACCAATTAAATCAAAATCTTAATTAAATCCATAATCAAATCAAGTAAAAACCAATTAAATCAAAATCTTAATTAAATCCTTCATCAAATCAAGTAAAAACCAATTAAATCATTAATCAAATAAAATCCAAAAGCAATTAATCCTCAACTAATTAAATTTAAAACTTAAACCCAAAGTCCTAATCCATTTAAACCCATTAAACCTAAATCTAATCCATTTTAAAACTAAATTAAGCCACTTAATTAAACTTAAGATAATAAAACCCAAAACCCCTAATTAAAATCACAAAAAACATAATCCTAAATTAAATTACCAAAACAAAACCCTAAAATCCACCTAAACCCATTTAAACCCTTTAAAACACTAAAGCCCACTCTACAGCCGATTAAAAGCCCACTGTTTCATTCAATTCAACCCTCGATCAAAAACTTAGGGTTGAGGCAAAAAATATTCTGGTAGGCCATCCTCTCCTCCGGCGACAACCCCATGATCGTTGACGTTGATCCCTCCATCAGCATCTATCCACGCGTGATCACCAACAAGCCCTAACAGCCCCATCCAACTCACGTGTGGATCCAACGCTCCTCATCCATTGGAGAGGAGGATCAACGACAATAGATGACGACATAGGCGTATAAAGAGAGAGCCACCGTCGACTGAAGGGGCCACCTTCAAACCTCGAGAAAATCCCCATCAAAAATCCCCACTCAAAGTCTTTTCCAGCAACCCCTTTGCAACCCAGGAACCATCGCTCTCCCTTTCCAGTGTGACCACAACCGGAGAACGTCGCCGCCGATAGCACCGTCAGGAGAGACAACCCACTCACCATCTAGGTAATTCTCCCCCGCTTAAAGCTTGAATATTTTTCCTTTAATCCTATCGGGTTCGTTCATGTCTTCTGGTTTGAGTTTCGTCAGGGTTATTGCCCCGTACATCATCCTCTTCTTCTCCAGTCGTGGGTTCACCACCTCTAGCAAGGCCTGTGGAATCTCAGGCTGTAACGCCTTAGACCTGGGCACATTACCTAAATCATAGTATCATAAGCAAAATTACACTAATTACAGTAAAATTAAATAATTGTAACTAAGGCTCACCTCTAGGAAACGATGTGCAGCTAGAAGCTCCAACTCTGGCACTAAAACTTGACTGCACATGATCTGTACCTGAAAACCAAACAAAGCATGCTTGAGTATCATCTAAGTCACCAAGTACACGCCCAAAACACAGAAACAACCAAACATGGTGAAAATGTTAAAAACTCAGTTTTTAATTACAAAACTTGGTTTTCTTTTGGAAGTCCAATTTCAAAACCTTATTCCTTATTTCTTTTGAAATCACTTGGGAATATATTCCCAAAACTATAATTTTTTTTTTTCAAAACTCACATTTCTTTTTTCTTTTAGAATATCTGGAAATCATTTCCAAAACCATATCCTTTCTCAAAACTATTCTTTCTTTTTATTGCTTGAGATTTCTTCCTATGACCAAAACCACTTTCAAAACTCATATCTTGAGAAACCGCATTTCCAACCAGATCCAGCCAAAAACAAAATGCCTCTCGGGCTCAAAAACAAAATCATAAATACTAGCTGGTAACTTGTTAAAATACAATCATTATTTTATTCCAGGATTTTAGGACCATTCATAAGTCCAATCCTAGCCAAACCACATTTCTTTTTTTTTCACAAAACCTCACACTTTCTTATTCATTTTCACTTTTCTTTATTGATGTTACCTTAATCAGGGGTAACTAGGCACTCAAGTAGTAGACGAGGACATTATTTCCCCTACCACCTTGCACTACCATGGTGAAATTTCCCATGCGGGATGACACCGCCCTGGCCAACTGGCCTTAATTTCATTTCAAAAGCATGGGGATACATCTATGTGTGATGTTCCATCAGTGCTCCAACGACTAGGATCAATGACCCAGGCTTAGCCTACACCGTCAGTGACCCGAAAACCTAGGTTCCATATATCTAGGCCCAGCCTACACCGTCACGAGCTCAGTGACCCGAACAACTAAGTTCAATGACCCAGGCTCAACCTACACTGTCTCAAGCTCGACAACCACAATCGTATTTGACAATTGGTTTCATTGGAGTCTCGTACTCCTACCACATTGTCGGCACCAACCCCTGTGGTTCCTTAACACATTATTAGTGTTTTATTTTCAAAACTCATTAAGTTTTCCTTTTCAAAGCCATTTTCATTTCATTCTCTTGGTTGCAGGAATCTTTTCCCATGCAACAGCTGACCCTCGCAAGGGGTCCCAACTCAAAATCATGAAAAATCATGCTTTGAAATCATAAATTGGGTCTCATGCCCATATTTACTCAAAAACCATACATCTGATCAATTTATTCGTTTTTGGTGTATCAAACTCAAAGCCATTCCCAAATTTACTTATTTGGGTTCCACGTTCCTCCATGACATTTTCATGGGGAAAACAACATTAACAAATGCTCATTGTCCATTTCAAACCTTTTACTTTCATTTTATAATCACAAATATATATGCTAGGATCAGAGCAAAATCGGTAGACCGAAGACCAGGTTCAGTACACAAAAAATCCCTGGTTTGGTACACCGAACATTTTCGGTATACCGAAACTCCCTATTTCAGTCGACCGATTGATTTCAATCTACCGAAACCAGGTATCCTGGCTCATTCTGTCAGGATTTTGGTATGCCAAATTCAATTCGACATGGCGAATTTCCCAATACTAGAGCATTCCCCAGTTTCGGCCGACGAAATCGCCGAAAGTGGGAGCCTCTGTCGGACTCCTCAAACAACCACCACAAAATATCAATAAATCATGGAGTGTAGACCCTTGAGTCTACTTTAAAACCCCTCAAACCAAATGTCAATCGATTCACTATGCAATTCACATGAAAATCATAGAGGAAAGAAGCTCGTATGAAACTACTATAGCATACATCCCTAAAACCCATACAAATCCACCAAATTCCATCCTAACCACATGATTTCTACATGTTCATGCTATTTATCACATTTCCACCCATTCAACAATTTTTCTACAATTTTACATGCATTTGTTCTCATTTTCATGCATTTAACATAATGAATTGAAAACATGGAGATGTGAGAGGAAGAGGGTCGCGTACCTCAGGTAGCACACCCGACGTTCTCCCTGCACCTCGATGCAGCCCCGGTGACACACAGCGATGGCGGACATGGCCGAGTCCTTCCTCCCCTTCCTCTGGCTCCTCAGCTTGTCTTCTTTTCTTTTCTTCCTCCACTTGGTTTGATCTCCTTCCCTCAGCCTCCTTCCCTCTATATCTCCCTCTCCTCCTCGGGTCACATCGACTGCCTATCTCGTCGGAAGGGATGGGGTGACACAGGCTGATGTTGCAGGTGGCACAGGCTGATGGAGGAAGAAGAAGAAGAAGGAGAGGATGGTGAGGACTCGTGAAAGAGTGAGTAACAAAAATGAAGGAAAGAAAAAAAGAAGAAAAGAACTGGTGTAGACACCTCAATTTTGCAATCACTTGGCAGCAGGCTCCTCCGGAAGATGCTGTGGTTGCGACCACCTTCATGTAAACCCTAACTCCACCAAAACCCTTAACCTATAGCCCATTTAGGCCCACACAAATCCATTCTGACCTAATCAATATTAAAACCAAGCAAAACTCATTTAAAACACTTAAAATTCAATTTAATCAAGTAAAAACCCTAATTAAAACCAAAATCAAATAAATCTACTCAAATATACTTAAAATCCAAATTAATCAAGTGCAAACCCTAATTAAAGTCAAAATCAAATAAAACCCACTTAAAATCCAAATTAATCAAGTGAAAACCATAATTAAAGTCAAAACCAAATAAAATCCAATTAAATCCACTTAAAATCCAAGTTAATCATGTGGAAACCCTAATTAAAGTCAAAATTGAATGAAATCTACTTAAAATCCAAGTTAATCAAGTGAAAACCCTAATTAAAGTCAAAAACAAATAAAATCCATTTAAACCACTTTAATCCATTAAAATTCTAGGGAAAAATCTAAAGTAAACTCAAAACCCAAAAAACCTTAATTTAAAGTAACTTAATTAACCTAAAACCCATTTTAAACTCAAAACATTGATTAAAATCCAAAAAAACCTAATTAATCTAAAAACCCTAACTAAAATCTAAAATCCCTAAATTAAACTAAAAATTCTAATTAAAACACAAAAACCCTAATTAAACTAAAAAACCCTTAATTAAAACACAAAAACCCTAATTAACTAAAAAACCTTTAATTAAAACTCTAATTAAAATATAAAAACCCAAATTAAACTAAAAACCTTAATTAAGCTCAAAATCCTAATTTAAAAACGAATTAATTAAACCCTAATACAACCAAATCCAAAAAGCACTTAATCAAATTTAAAATTAAGAACAGAAAAACCTAAATTAAAATCACAAAATCAAAACCCTAATTTGAAGTATAAGAACTTAAGACCTAGGATTAGATTTAAACCACAAGTCATTAATCCTAAATCACCAAAATAAAAATTAAAACTACAAAACCCTAAAAACAAAAACACACCTAAATCTAAAGCCCTAAAACTTAAAAACAAGAAACCTAAAAAGCTAAAGCCCACTCGCAGGCCCAGCCCAAACCAAACCTGATTAAAAACTTAGGAAAACAAACAATGCAACAGTGCCTTCTTCTTCCCTGCACCCATCTCCCCATCGCTCCGTCCCCACGAGATGGCCAACTACCAGCCACGATCCACAATCCCAACCGCATCTGCCACCCCTTGTTATAGTGTGAAAAACCACCGAACAGAGAGAGGAAAGGGAGGAGAACGGAGGAACTGAACGGAGAGAGAGCACCCACGACACTAGAAGAGGGAGAGCCTAAGACCACCCCTCGAATCCCCGAAGAAGCCTAACCAATTCCCTGAGTCTGAGACGACCTCCTCTAGCCTTTTTCCGCGTCCCAGGACCCCAGAGCGCCGGAGCATCGATCCAAAGAGCGCCACCATTTGTCATCGTAGGGGACATAAACCCCACTCAAGTAATTCTGTTTCCTTTTCTGGCTTTGAACCATCGCACTTTAGCTCCGTCCAGCCCATTTATAGCCTCTTGGATCGCATGTCGTCAAAGACCTCCGCCCTATGCTGTCATCCTTTCCTTTGGTGGTGGGTTCACCACCACCAGCAAGTTCCTTTTCTTCCTAGGTATAGGTGTGGCTATGGACATTTCTATGGTTGTGGAGCTTTTGTATAGGTGTGGCTGTTCGCTCATCTAGGTGTGGAGATCTTACACCCTCAATGGTCAGCCTTCAAATCTTATTGTTGAAGTGGTCATGCTCGCACCCTCACATCAGCTCACAAGGAGTATGAGTGGCTGGAGAGTTTGACAAAAGACAAGGTGACCTAGCGCATCATTCCTTTGGCAACTCATAATTTCAAGGCTTTCTTCAATAATGCCGGTATATAGCTTATCATCCTACCGAGGCTGACTAGTGGTGTTGAGTATCATCCAATTCAGGTGATGCGGTAACTCGGATACCAACAAGATTCCTCCATTCAAGGGATAATGCCAGCTCGTTTTCAGGAGTACCCTTTGACCACTTATGCCATGTCTAAGGAACTATTGCGCCTGTTTAATAGCTCCATCTGATCGGATACTCTCACAGTCATAAAAGGGAAGGGTTGTTCAACTGATTATGAATCAGAAATTGAAGAAACCTGGGCGATCTGTGGAGCAGCTCCAAGCCATACACTGTTTACCAAAGCTAGAGGCTCTAAGAGGTCCAGGGACAATGCAGATTCTTGATATTTGTGTTGTGCTATTAGTTGAAATAGTATAATCACTGCATTGTAATTGATTGCTATAATAGGGTCATTGAAACGCTTATATTAGTTTCATTGGATGTTTATGGTTGATTTGAAGCTGGAATTGTCAGTATTGTGACTTGTACTTGGCTAGTTCAAACTATTGCCTTCTTCTACATGTCGACTTGGCGCTATAGTGTGGCCAGCAAATAGTTGAGAATATTATTTTGATTTTGGTATGTTTCACATTTTTCGATCACATGTGCTTGTAAATCATCACCAGAATAGAGTTTTCATCAAAATACCATGTTTGCAATATGAATGAATTTCTGATTTCGCATTTTAGTCAGATTTGCACTTTATGTGGGAATTTTGCAAAGTAGACCTTGAATTTTCAAGAAATTACGAAAAGTGCAATTTTTACACATGTCACACCATAGAGCCACATTTTCTTTCAATCCTTCATCCTAGCATTAAGATAAGATTTTTTGAGCACATTTTAACCATGATTTTCCCCTTTTTGCGAATTTTGCACATTAGACTCTGATATTTTAAGAAATTACCAAGTGTAATACTCACACATCTCAGTGCCACATTTTCCTTTGATCCATCATCTACGCACTAAGATAGAAGTCACCGAATGTATTTTAATCCATGTTTTCACCTTTTTTTGTGAATTTTGCATTTTTGAGTTGGGTTGACCCCACTTTTGACCTTTTTAGTATCGATATGGTTTTTCCGAGCATTCTTTCCATAAACACCGTCATTTTGTGTGATTCCCTTCACATATCATTGTTTGCTTGTTTTATGTTAACTTCTTTGCAATTTTTCAATCTCGATTTCTGTGATATTTTCCACGATTCTAATGATTTTGGTCTATCGCATGTTTGATGCTCTTGATGTCGGTGTGATTTTCCAGAACATTCTTTCTAAAAACAATGTCATTTTATGTAAATTTCTTTACATATCACAGTTTACCTATTTCACGTGGACTTCTTTGCAGTTTTTCCATCTTGATTTCCACGATGTTTTCTGTCATTCTGACGATTTGACTTGGTTGTATTTTTTATTCTCTTGAGGTTTGTCTAATTTCCCAACCCTTTCTCGCTAGAAACATCGTCATTCCATGTGATTTTCTTTGTCGTGTCGTATTTCGTGCGGATTTCTTTGTAGTTTTCACATAGCATTTCGCACATCCATCTAGTCTTGTCTGGACATTAATATTAGCATGATTAGAGCACAATCTAGGCTTATCGAACATCCATTCAACCTCTAGCAAGCGAATTGGACTAGAAAAATTGAGTTTCTCGGACGTACTGGTGTGCCTAACACCTTCCCCGTGCATAATAGGAATCCTTACCCATCCTCTGATTAGTAGACATCTAGCCTTCATATTTGCATCTCAATTAGTCATCTTTTGTGGTTTATTTGTGGGTTTCCTCGTCTTTCCCTTAAAAGACTAGGTGGTGACTCCTTTTCCTCGTCTAGATGGTCTCATCCCAGGTTCGATCCGGATGGACGAATCTTGGTGCCACCCTCTTGCCATTGAATTCCGACCCTGACAGGCAGAATCGAGGCTACCCTTCTCCATATTTTTCTAGACTACCAGACAGAGTCTAGATGGTCCCATCCCAGATTCAATCCGGACTGACGAATCTCGGTGCCACCCTCTTGCCTTTGAATTCCGATCCTGACAGACGAGTTCAAGGCTACCCTTTTCCATCTTCTTCTAGACTACCGGATGAAGTCTAGATGGTCCAATCCCAGGTTTGATCCGAACGGACGAATCTTGGAGCCAACCTCTTGCCTTGGAATTCTGATCTTGACAGGCGTAATCGAGGCTACCCTTATCCATTTTCTTCTAGGCTACCAGACATAGTCTAGATGGTCCCATCCCAGGTTTGATCCGGACGGACAAATCTCGATGCCACCCTCTTGCCTTTGAATTCTGACCCTGATAGGCAGAATCGAGGCTACCCTTTTTCATCTTTTTCTGGACTATTGGATGGAGTCTAGATGGTTCTATCTCAGGTTCGATCCGAATGGACGAATCTCAGTGCCACCCACTTGCCTTTGAATTCTGACCCTAACAAGCGAAATCGAGGCCACCCCTTTCCATTTTCTTCTAGACTACCAAACAGAGTCTACATGGTCCCATCCTAGATTCAATCCAGACAGACGAATCTTAGTGCCATCTCTTGCCTTTGAATTCTGACCCTGACAGATGAATTCAAGGCCACCCTTTTCCATTTTCTTCTAGACTACCAGACGGAGTCTAGATGGTCCCATCCTAGGTTCGATCGGGATGGACGAATCTCGATGCCACCCCTTGCTTTTGAATTCCGATCCTGACAAACAGGTTCAAGGCTACCCTTTTCCATTTTCTTCTAGGCTACCAGACAGAATCTAGATGGTCACATCCCAAGTTCGATCCGGACGGACGAATCTAGGTGCCACCCCTTTCCTTTGAATTCCAATCCTGACAGGCGGATTCAAGGCACCCTTTTCCATTTTCTTCTAGACTACCCAACAGAGTCTAGATGGTCCCATCTTAGATTCGCTTCGGACGGACGGTCGAATCTCAGTGGCAGCCCTTTGTTTTGAATTTCGCTCCGAACGGACAGAATTAAAGAAAACTATCTTTTCCTCATCACTTTGGGCTCGTATCCCAAACTAGTCGGACGACTTTTGTCATCAGTCACTTTGGGCTGATAACCCAAACTATTCGGTCGGTAGGTCCATCAACTTATCATACTTTGTCCCTCAGTTAACTAGCCTTGTAGTCTTACCTAGTGCCCCTTTGCTTGGGTCGGTATCCCAAACTACTCGGACATCTTTCCTCATCAGTCACTCTCTGGTCGGCAAGCCTGTTAGTCCTTGCCACAACTCTCATCACTTTGGGCGATTACCCCAAACTATCCGGTTGATAACCCACATATTATCAGGAGTGGATAGATACCCCCAAATTATCCGATTGACAACTGTCATATTGTTAGGATTAGGCTGATACCCCAAACTATCCTGTTAGCAACCATCATATTGTCAGGAGCAGGCTGATACCCCTAAACTATCTGGTTGACATCTATCATCAGTCTTTCCTCAGTCGACAAGTCTGATGTCTTGCCATGCATCCTTTCGAGTCTGATGTCTTGCCATGCATCTTTTCGGGCCGAAAGGTCTGTCATTCACTAGATTCCCCCTGTCGTGCGATGAGCCTGGCAATCATGGCATCCCTTGGTACGAGCTAGGAAATCCCTTGTGCTCCCCTTTGTAAGCTGACAGGCTACCTGCTCGTCACCAGCATCATCCTTTGCATCAGCATCGCCCACATGCATCACCTAACATCAGTGTCAACCCTTGCATTAGCATCATGCATGGCCCCAAGTCATGACTTTCGTTGCATCTAACGAATAACTAGTTCACGAATCTACAACAAATACCACTCTCTCGCGGACTCAGGTGGGGTGTCTTGTCAACCTTGAGAATCGGTCTCGAATCCATCCGTCCCTATGACCTCGCTCAAGGAGGGGCATCTGTAGACACCCCAATTTTACAGTCACTTGGCTCCTCCAGAAGATGCTCTGGTTGCGACCACCTTCACCTAAACCCTAACTCCACCAAACCCTAAACCCACAGCCCATTTAGGCCCACACAAACCCATTCTAACCTAATCAAGACTAAAGCCAATCAAAACTCATTTAAAACACTTAAAATCCAATTTAATCAAGTAAAAACCCTAATTAAAACCAAAATCAAAGAAATCAACTTAAAATCCAAATTAATCAAGTGAAAACCCTAATTAAAGTCAAAATAAAATAATGTCCACTTAAAATCCAAATTAATCAAGTGAAAACCCTAATTAAAGTCGAAATCAAATAAAATCCACTTAAATCCACATAAAATCCAAGTTAATCAAGTGAAAATCCTAATTAAAGTCAAAATTGAATGAAATCCACTTAAAATACAAGTTAATCATGTGAAAACCCTAATTAAAGTTAAAATCAAATAAAATTCATTTAAACCACTTTAATCCATTTAAATTCAAGGAAAAAACCTAAATTAGACTTAAAACCCTAAAAACCCTAATTTAAAGTCACTTAATTAAGCTAAAAACCCTAATTTAAACTCAAAACTTTAATTAAAATCCAAAAAACCTAATTAAACTAAAAACCCTAACTAAAATCTAAAACCCCTAAATTAAACTCAAAATTCTAATTAAAACACAAAAACGCTAATTAAACTAAAAAACCCTTAATTAAAACCCAAAAACCTAATTTAAATTAAAACTCTAATTAAAATACAAAAACCCAAATTAAACTGAAACCTTAATTAAGCTCGAAACCCTAATTTAAAAACCAATCAATTAAACCCTAATACAACCAAATCCAAAAGGCACTTAATCAAATTTAAAATTAAGAACACAGAAACCTAAATTAAAATCACAAAATCAAAACCCTAATTTGAAGCATAAGAACATAAGACCTAGGATCAGATTTAAACCACAAGTCATTAATCCTAAATCACCAAAATAAAAATTAAAACCACAAAACCCTAAAAACAAAAATACACCTAAATCTAGAAGCCTAAAACTTAAAAACAAAAAACCTAAAAAGCTAAAGCCCACTTGCAAGCCCAGCCCAAACCAAACCTGATTAAAAACTTTAAAAAAAAATTTTATGCAACAGTGCCTTCTTTTTCCCCGCACCCATCTCCCCATCCATCCTTCCCCACGAGTTGGCCAACTACTAGCCACGATCCCAATTGCCTCTTCCACCCCTTTTTAGAGTGTGAAAAACCACCGGCCAGAGAAAGGAAAGAGAGGAGAATGGAGGAACTGAACAGAGAGAGAGCACCCACGAAACCAAAGGAGGGAGAGCCTGAGACCACCCCTCGAATCCCTGGAGAAGCCCAACCAATTACCCGAGTCTGAGATGACCTCTTTTAGCCTTTGTCTGTATCCCAGGACCCTAGCCACCGTCGCCGGAGCATCGACCCAAAGAGCGCAGCCGTTGCTCGTCGGAGGGGACAGAGACGCCACTCAGGTAATTCCATTTCTTTTCTTTTTTTCTTCGGCTTTGAACCATCGCCCTTTAGCTCTGTCTAGCCCATTTATAGCCTCCTGGACCATGTGTCGCCAAAGACCTCCGCCCTACGCCGTCTTCCTTTCCTCCGGTGGTGGGTTCACCACCACCAATGAGGTCCTTTTCTTCTAGGGTCAGGGTGAGGCCCTTGGGGCCTCTCCTCCTCCCTAAGCTTCCATCGTTCATGAGGAGTCTAGCTAGCCCTCAATGGTCGTAGGCATCTCGCTACTTCTCTGCACCGATGATCGTCGTTGTAAAGTCCCTGCAAACTTCGAACACTTCCATGACTCGTGACCACTCCAGGAAGCTCCACTGTTTTGCCACGAACGCCCCCATGCAGACCCGTCGTTGGTTTAGTCTCCAGAGCTCTACCTTCGCTGCTGCAACTCCCGTCGTTGGTGCCAAAGATGGGAGGAGCACCTCACACCTCCCTAGATCTTGCTGTCATCACCAAGAGTCTCTGTGCGCTCTTCTGATGCTCCTCCGACCCGCGGCTCAGCCTTCCTGTCTTTGGAGCGCCGCCAGCTACTTCACCATCATCTTCTCCGCCGTCAGCAGCCACTCGCCAAAGTCAGAGGTGGGGGAGGCATCTCAGCCCTCCCTAGTCCTACCCACCGCTCTCGGAAGCTCTGTTGTACCTTCCTCCAGCTTCCTGGGTCGTCGTCGGAGACCTCTAGTCGCTATGGCACCGCCGAAGGCCCACCGGAGTCCTCGCCGGAGATCGAGCGCAGGTGAACTTCGAAGAGGAGTTCTTTAAACTAGGTCCCGTAGTTTTAGGTTTTGTATTTTTAAGTCCATGGATCCTTACATTTAGGTCCTGTGTTTTTGTGTTTAAACCCCTAGAGATTTCAATAAGTTTTATTCCTTTATTATTCCTGTAAATATTGCATGATTTGTCCTGTGTAATTTTAATTCCATTATCTGTCCCATAAATGTTTGTTTCTTCACATTTAGACCCCTGCATTCATGTTTTCTTTGCAATTATTTCCTGAAGTTTTGCACTGAACCCCCAATACTTTTAAAAATGAGTTTTCTTTGTAAAATTTGCATCCATAACCCTAAAGTCATCCATAATTACACTGATCATGCAAAAAACTTGATTTCTACTGCATTTTGTTCTTGAAATTTTGCAAGTCAGCCCCTAAACTCAATCCATATTATTTTTTGGACATGAACAATTATATCTACGCCCTTGAATCTCTTCTTAAATCATTAATCATAGTTTTAATTGTATTTTAAATCACATTTTGGTATGTTTCACATTTTTCGATCACATGTGCTAGTAAATCATCACCTAAATAGAGTTTTCATCAAAAAACCATGTTTGTAATATGAATGAATTTCTGATTTCACATTGTAGTCAGATTTGCACTTTATGTGGAAATTTTGCAAAGTAGACCTTGAATTTTCAAGAAATTACCAAAAGTGCAATTTTTACACATGTCACATCGTAGAGCCACATTTTCTTTCAATCCTTCATCCTAGCATTAAGATAAGATTTTCTGAGCACATTTTAACCATGATTTTCAACTTTTTGCGAATTTTGCACATTAAACCCTGAGTTTTTAAGAAATTACCATGTGCAATACTAACACATCTCATTGCCACATTTTCCATTGATCCATCATTTGCGCACTAGGATAGAAGTCACTGAATGTATTTTAATCTATGTTTTCACCCTTTTTTGTGAATTATGCATTTTGTCCTTGTATTTGTCCCTTATTGTGTTTACATCGTTTTATTGTTTTTAAGACCTTGTCCTTTTCATGTTTTCCTGAAAACAACATTTTCCTGACATGTTGCGTACATTTTGGCATATCTTAGACCATGCATCATCCTCATACATGCATTTATCATCTGGCCATTAAAATGACCAAATTGCCTATCAGTCCATCCTTTTGAATAAGTCTGCATCTCATGTGTTATTCCATGGATTTTTCTCATACCTGTCTTCAGATTCCTTCATTTGATATTTGATTTGACTACCTTATTCCATATTTTCGGTTTTTTTCGATTTGATTTAGATTTCATCGCCAAATGGCGTATATTAACTGACTAAAAGGCCCACATTGGCCCCATCATGGATTATTTTCCTTTTATTGATTTTCACGACCTTTTTTATGATTCTAATGACTTGGGTTGGCCCCACTTTTGACCTTCTTAGTATCAATATGGTTTTCCCAAGCATTCTTTCCAAAAACACCATCATTTTATGTGATTTCCTTCACATGTCGTTGTTTGCCTGTTTTACGTGGACTTCTTCGTAATTTTTACATCTCGATTTCTGTAATGTTTTCCACGATTCTAATGATTTGGGTCTATCACATTTTTGATGCTCTTGATGTCAGTGTTGTTTTTTAGAACATTCTTTCCAAAAACACAATCATTTTATGTGAATTTCTTTACATGTCACAGTTTACCTGTTTTGCATGGACTTCTTTGCAGTTTTTCTGTCTTAATTTCCGCGATGTTTTCTATGATTATGATAATTTGAGTTGGTTGTATTTTTTATTCTCTTGAGGTCTATATAATTTTCTGAGCCTTTTTTGCCAGAAACCTTGTCATTCCATGTGATTTTCTTTGTCGTGTCGTATTTCGTGATTTCATCATTTCGTGTGGATCTCTTCGCAGTTTTCGCATACCTTCTCGCACATCCATCTAATCTAGTCTGGGTATTCATATTAGCATGATTAGAGTACAATCTAGGCTTAGCAAATATCCATTCATCCTCTAGCAAGCGAATTGGACTAGAAAGACCGAGTTTCTCGAGAGTACGGGGGTGACTAATACCTTCTATGTGCGTAATAGGAATCCTTACCCATCCTCTGGTTAGTAGACATCTAGCCTTCAAAATTGCATCTCATGCAGTCATCTTTAGCGGTTTGTTTGTGGTTTTCCACGTCTTTCCCTTAGAAGACTATGTGGCGACTCCTTTTCTTTTCGTTTTTATCCTATCTTGTGCCCTCACCATCATGGCGTGGTTGTGGCCTCCTCCCTCTAGCACAACTCCACGTTGGATCCCTTTGCCGGGCATGGTCACAATTGACACGCAAACCAAGGCGACTGTGCATCCTCCAATCAGACTCTACATTGGTCCCAAATCACAACCACGTGCACTGTACACCAACCAAAATAAAACAATCATAAGAAGCAATAGATTATCCATTAATAAATCATTTGCACAATATTACAATTAATTACATGGTTTACAATTAAAATGGTTAATCAGGCGCAGGTGTCACACAAGCAGGTGAGGTCCCTAGCGCTTGTCCCCCATCTCCCTCCTCCTCCTCCTTCCGGGGCCTACATTGTTCAGGAGGGAATTCCCTGGCCTACTGTGGTCAAGGGAACACCACTAACACAGAGTAGCCATCTTCCTCCGTTGAGTGACCCACAGAGTGGGTGAGGATCTTTAGCCTTACCCAGCTCGAAATGCCACCTCTGGAAGCCTCCCCATGGCTCATCGAATGCTCCTAGTACTCCACTCGACCACCTCCGGCTCTGTAGCACCATCCCAAGCTCACTAGCACCCATCGCTAGCGCTCGGGATAGGTGGAGCTCCTCGGCTAGCCCTGGCTTCACCCATGGCCCTTGGAAGATTCCCTACAGTCCTCCAATGCTCCTTCGGCCATCGCTCGTGCCTCTTCACCACCAGACCACCATAGCCACCTCACCGTCATCTTCTGCGATGCCGATAGACCACCTCACTAGAGCCTGAGGCATGGGCGCGTATCCGAAAAGCTGGAGGGAGGTGCGAGGAGACTCTCTGGGGTGTTGGGCACAGTCAAGGCTGCTTGAGGTCCTTAAGTTTTTTTATTGTTACACTTAGGTCCTTAGATCATTACGTCTAAGTCCTAAATTTTTATGTTTGAACCCTTGTAGTTATAAATAAAGTTTTGTTTCTTTTGTTTTATTGTAAAAATTGCATGTTGTCTCTTAAATGTTTTCTTTTTTCATGGCCAGCTCAATAAATATTTGTTTTATCACAACTAGACTCCTGAAATCATGTTTTCCTTGCAATCAAGTCCTAGGCATTTTCATTTTGCCCCAGAATTTTTAACAAACAAGAATTCCTTTGTGAAATTTACATCCAGAACCTTTAAGTAATTCATAATTACACTGAATTGTATAAAAACTTGTTTTTCATTGCATTTTGATCCCGAGATTTTGCATGAAAACCGAAACTTCATCTAATATAGTTTCTAAGCATAGATAAATTTCATCCAAGCCCCTTATTTAGCATTTAAGTGATTGATTTGGGTTTTTAATTGCATTTTAGTCCATATACTTACACTTTTCACATTTATTGATCATGCATGTTTGTAAATTGTCATATGAATAACGTATTTCTGACAAAAACATGTTTTCAATCTAAAATGTCCTCTGATTCTGTATTTTCATCACATTTGCACACACATGTAAATTTTGCACTTTTAGTCCAAAACTTTCATGACATTACTAGAATGCAAATTTCACATATTTCACACCTTAATGCCACATTTTTATGTTAATTCATAGTCTAAACTTTAGCATGAAAGCTTTTTGAATAGTTTTCAATCATGATTGCCATCTTTTTGTGGATTTTGCATTTTAGTCCATAAATTCCTTTAAATTGCAAAAATGTGATTTTTCGACATCCATTTCTCATCAAAATATATTTTCACCTTAATTCATATGAAAATTTTCTGTTCTTTGATTTGTATGAAGTTTTCCAAGTGGATTTGTTGTTTCATTTGTGAATTTTGCACTTTAGCACCCACACTTGTGATTTTTCATGTTTTCTTGTAAATGATATTTTCCTGACATTTTGCATACATAATGCACACATTAGACCATGCATTCTGCATCGTTGACATTTATCACATTTACCATGTGAAATTACATAATTGACCCCATGACACCAACTCTTGCACATGCATGGTCTTTTTGCACTAAATCATACACATTTTCCTGTGTAAATAACTCCTGAGCATTTTTCATACATTTAGATGCTTTTGCGTGCACATTTACCCACATGCATATCATTTCATGCCATTTTCAATAAAGCTAGCTTTCTGTATAGTTTTCCGAGGATTTCTCTTTGGTCTACTCTGGATTCTTATGCTTGACACTGGTTTTATTTCCCTCACTCCGTATTTTTGGTTTTTATGATTTGATTTGGATTTACATCGCCCGAGGGTGTACATTAATTGGCTTAAATGCCTACATTGACCCAATTGCGGATTATTTTCCCCATTTTGATTTTCATGAATTTTCCATAATTCTAATGATTTGAGTAGATTCCATTTTTGATTATCTAGATGTTTGCATAGTTTCTCAGATCATTTTCCTCAAAAACATTGTCATTTCATGTGATTTTCTTTGTCATTTCATGTATCGTTATTGTATCATTCTGTGTCGGTTTGTTTGCAATTTTCATGCTCACTTTGCACATCCATCTTGTCATGATCTTGAATTCATCTAGGTTTAGCAAGCATATAGTTGCATCTAGCCTCTTAGCAAGTGAATCAGACTAAAAAAATCGAGTTTCTCGGGTGCACGGGGCTGCCTAACACCTTCCCCATGTGTAATAGGAATCCTTACCCTTTATTTGGCCCGTAATGGCTAAGTGTTGCATCCATTAGGCACAGAGCACACACGCATTCATTTGCATCATTTTCTTGCAGTCATGTGCATCTTGGTTTTCCTCGTTTTTCCATTAAAAGACTAGGTGGCGACTCCATTTTCCTTATCCTTTTCTTATCCTTCTTTAGTGTTTTTGAGCCGAGTCATCTTCTTTGGATTCACCATATTCACCATGACCACATCGGGATTCTTCATGTGTTTCCACGCACCAAAGAGTCGTGTAGGGTTCCACCGGCATAGTCACAGCATGCATGCCTCTCCCATTCTTCCTCACTCACAGTTGGGTTCTGTCGACACCCATGGCCATGGAAACCAACCTTGAGCTCCAGGAGTTCAGTGTAATGTTGACAGAGGATGGAGGAAGCAAGAACGAAGAAGAAAACAGGATGCGGATGCAATAGGAAACAAGATGCAAATGCAATGCTCACCCATTGTTCCCTTCCATTATGACTCCGTACATCTTCGCCACCAGTGGGGTGGCTAGCTTGAGGTTTAGAAATCCACGACCACGAGCATGCATGGAGTGTCATGGGAAGAAAGACAAAAGCAAGCATAGAGTTGGGTGGCCGCCCGGGCTCAACGACTAATGGCCTCACACAGGCTATGGCACATCATCAAAAAACAGGGAATGTGAGCAAAAAAAACTAAACAAAGTGGATGAAAACAATACAAAACAGCAATGGGGAAACATCATAAAGCACAAAGAGGAAAGAATTACGCAATGGGAAAGGGTGCTTACCTATATGAAAGGTGTTGTTTGTCTTTCTTGGCACTGCAGCTAGTGACAACACTACACCGAGCATGGCATTGCTCAGCAGCAACAAAGGTGAGGGTTTCTTGGCTACAGTGTGGTGGTGATGCTCATGCACGTTGTGGTGTGGGAATGCAATGGATGTTTGGGTAGTGCAACGACTTAAAGGATGCAACGCAAACTCGTTTGGTGGCCGAAGTTACTGTGAATGTGGTGGCCGACGTCGAGAGGAGGCTATCACGTAGTGGGAGGACTCTCATTGATGATGGGTGGCTTCTAGTCTGACACCGTCGTCATGGACAAGGTGGAAGTTTAAATAGGCTGATGGAGTGCATGAAAGATGTAGATGGGTAAATAACCTGAAATAAAGGGTTAGGATGTAATTAGGAGGGATAGGATTGGGTTTTGGATGTGGATGAAGAGTATTATGGTCCAACAATGTTGAGGGTCATGCTTAGTTCCATGCAAGCCAATAGGAAGAGAAGAATTGGTGGTCTGAACATAGAAGGATAGTTCAATCTCTCTACAGTTTCTACTATTGACTCACGGGGTCGTGCTAGTGGCCTACATTGGGTACCATTAGTAGCCATCTACGCTAGTTAGTCACGGTAGCAAGTTGCGATGGTGACCAATGCTAGACCTATTGTTGGGCCTATTACATGAATTTTGGGTCCATTTCCCTACATGTTAGACTACTTAAAGGACTTGGGCTCCTAAAGCTAGTGGTTTTGCTAAGGTTTAGGGTAAATCTATGGTCTTATGCTAGTTTAGGGGGTTTGGGCAGGTTTTGGTGTTGGGAAATGCCTCATTGCAATTTCAGTAAGCTCTTCTAGAGGAGTCTGTCGATAAATGGCTACAAATTTGGGGTGTCTATAGTCTACCCTATTCTTCTTGTCCATGCCCAAGAGTCAAATTACTTTCACACCATGCCAAGCAAATTCTATAGCCCAAAGGATTTGGTAGGGAAGCTTTGGAAGATTTATGCCTATTTGGTTCTCAAGTTAGTCCAAGGACAAAGCTTTGCCATTTATTTTTGTCTCAGGTCACACAAGCTAATACATGACTCATATCAATTTTACATCTCATTTAAAGTATTGTTAATATATGCATTACTCTATGGTCTACATTCTATTTCGTTAGTGAAGCTTTTGATGAATTTATTATTTATTCCCTTCCATTGAGAATGCCTATGTGTGTCTTACTAACTTGTTGTTTTGTTGTACAAAGAGATAATTTCAATTGGGAATTGGTAGTCAGGGAAATACATTGTAAGGCTAGATCTACTAGATTGTAATCTATCTTATACACAAGGAGGTCTCCTCTTTTATTTCTAACAAAAATCTTGGGTGATGGATGATACCATATTCTTTCCTACATAGTTCTAGCCCTTGTTTGTTTCTTCTTTTCCTAGGAAAGGTGTAGATGAATTTTAAAAAAAAAAAAGGAATGTAGATGACTTTGCTACGTCCAAGAATGTAATAATTAACAACAAAATTTTATTTTTACATTTAGTTAAAGAGTGAAAAACTAGTGAGGAAAAACAATCACTAACTATTAACAAAACATTAGAACTGACTACTCATTTTCTCAATTCTAAATAATCATTTCCAATGGTTCAAGCAACAGTAAACTAAAGATATATGCATGTTGTGTTCTACTCTCTACAAAAGAAAGGTACATATTTTATAATAGTTCAAGCAACAATAAACTAAGGATATCTGCATGTCTTGTTCTATTCATTGCAAAAGATAGGTACAAACTAAAATTGGTTAGTTTATGGATCATAGGCTCTACCTTGAGTACAGAAGTTTTTCTCCCGCATAAGCTGAAGTCATCACCTAAGTTTTCGAATGGTGGTCTTTGAATGTCTTAACAATATGTATATGCTTGGTGTTTTGACATGTATTATTAGATTACTATCCTTCCAAGATATGAAATATGTTGTTGCATCCAAAAACCATATTTTGGTTCTTCTATTTTTTGCCCTAGTATTGTTTGTTCTTGAGATATAATTTGTTGATTGGTTATTGGTGAGAAGATCTAATTTATTATTTCTTCTTTTCCATATTGTTCTCATTAATACTAAGTGATGGTTGAATTGAAGGCTTTCTAATCAATGACTTCGGGAATTGATATTTTAATTTTAGGAATTGACAAAACAAACATGAATTTTATCAAAAAATCATGCACCAAACTATGTTATAACTATTATATATGTGAATCTTTTATCTTGGATGTTTTTAAATTAGCAATGTACGTTTCATTTGTTATAGTCTACTAAACAATGCAAGGAACCTATGGTGGTAGAGTGTTAGACTACATCCTACACTAGTAGATCAGAATAGGCTTGGTCAACCCCGATTACAAAGGATGTACTTGTAAATAATCATGGTTTGAATTAAAGTTGCTATAATACTATACAGTTTTATCTTATATTATCTCTAATTAACTTCCTAAGTTTATTTTTATAGGATAGGTACTGCTTCTTGTACCAAGAAAAGTATGGAGATGATAATGTCCCAGAACACCCTGTCTATGATAAAAAGCTTTGCAAGCAAGTTTCAACAAAAAGGAATGTGGGTAGTTGTAGACACCCCATATGCTTGGAATTGGATCCTAAACTGAAACCCTAGTCCTAAACCCTACACCTATACAAAACCCTAGACCTAGCCAAATTTTAGTCCAAAACACTAAAACTAACTCAAAACTCTAAAGCTAACCTAAATCAAATTCAAAATCCAAAACCCTAGAATTAATTCAAAACCCTAGAAACTAATTCAAAACCTGATCCAAAACCCTAAACTCAACCCAAAACCCTAAACCTAATTCAAAATCCTAACTTAAACCCTAAACCAACCCTAAACCCTAATCCAAAACCCTAACAACCTATAACTACCTATAACTACCTAAACAAACCTTAACCACTTCCCACTCCAACATAACAACCTTAACTACTTCCAACTCCATCATAACAACCCTAATTACTTCCCACTCCACCATAACAACCCTAACCACTTCTCACTCTACCATAAAAACCTCTAACTAACCATAATAACCCATAACAAACTACCTAGCCATTGCAAGCCTATAAATACCCCCCATTTGCAAGGGAAGAAAGGGGGGAAGAAAAGGAGAGAAAAAACTTGAAAAATTTGAGAGGAGAGCCACCAAAGAGTTTTCTCTCAACCAAAGCCACCAAAGGAGTCTCAGATCAAAGAGGAAACTCAGAGAGGAGAAGAATTCAAGGTTCAGGCCAACTCTAGCGAGCTTCGACGAGCTCCAGCTACCTTTATCACTGCCAGCTCAGGTAAGCTCTGATCTGTGCTCAATTTCTTTTCATTTTAGCTCCCTAGGTTCTCCTTTACCTTCCACAATTGATTCTAGTAGCGCTAGGTGGCCGTCGTGGCCGAAATTTGTGTTTTCTAGGTCATCGGATGCGATTTTCTAGCAAAAGAGGTGGTGGAACGAATCCAGTAAGTTATTCATGCCCTAGTGTGCTCCATCATCTTGCGCCTTATCTCCTCTAGCTTCTCCACTCCTTTGGACACCGCGATGTTTCCTCTGGAATCCTCCAGGAAGAGCTCGCCGGATGCGTAGTTGCCATTGCTGAAGAAGAAAGGCTACAATGAAGCATGACCGGGCGTTTCACTCCTCGCAACGCCTCTCCGACCCCCGAGACATGCTCCCATATTCTCCCCCAACACAATGGAAGCATTAGTCATTGGAGTCGCCTTGATCCTCCTCTGCAGTCGCCGTCATTGGAGGACAACTGGATGTTGATCGGGAGGAAAAAGAAGGACACGTTTCTTGCTTCTAGATGGAAGAAAATCTTCCTCTCCGTGCCCTCAGCCCTCCTGGAGCCCAAAGACGCCGCACCGCTGCCTCCAAGGACTTCTTCTTCTACGATGTCATCGTCGGTGTTGTGTCAACGGCGATGGAGGTGGGATGCCATTTTTGATTGTCCAATGCCTCATTGGGGCCGTTGGATGTGTTCCTCTTCTCTCCTTCTTGCTCCTAGTGAGCTTGGATGCCAGATCAGGCATCAAGATGGCCTAAAATGACATCCCAGATGGCCATCGACGGTAGGGTTCTGTTGTCGATGGTCGTCACTCTTTTTTTAAAAATAAAAATAAAATAATAATGTTTCTTTTAAAAAAAACTCTATGCCATTTATTTTATTGTAGTTAGGTCCTTATTTCTTGCATTTAAGCTCCTGTATGAGATTTTAAATCATTTTAATAATGATTTGTTTTGAAGAATTGTAGTGTGACCCGTGAATATTTTTATTAATGTTTTTCAGGCATTAATATTTGACTTAAAACTCTCTGATTTAGTTTTCATTCACTTTAATTCCAAACTTTGCACAAAATGTATTGAAATTTATTAAAATTATTCTGAATGCATGATTTTCTGGCACAATTGCTAATTAAACCCTGGAGATTTAAATTTTTAATCAAAATGTGTTCAAAATTGCATTTTGAACCCTAAACTTTATTGAATTCACATTGAATGCATGTTTTCTAGGGTAAATTTGCAAAACAGTTCCTGAAGATTCATTTTTTCAAACATAAGTCCATTATCTTGCACATTTAACCTTGAATTTCTTCAGAATTGCATTAAATACATGTTTTACTGACAAAATTGCAGATTGGACCCTAGGAATCCCGATTTTGACCAAAAATGCACAGTTTTGCACATTTAACCCCCAATTTCTTCAAAATTGCATAAAGAGTGTTTTCATAAGCATTTTTGATGATTTAGCCCCAAAATCTCAGCCTTCGTTCAAGATATGTGATTTTAGCACAAAAGCCCTTAGAATTTACATATTTCACACATGCTTTCTTTTTGTACATTTTGTTACCCTTTTTCTTGCATGCATACTCATGCCTTCTTCCTTGTATCATGCACACATTTCCAACTTATTTCAGATTCGATTTTCACATTATTTCCCTGATTTCTTCTGATTTTCACAATTTAGATTTAATTTGGATTTCCATCGCCCGAGGGCGTACATTATCAACTCAACCAATCTTTATTGAAGCTTCCTATTTTGCAATCAATATGATCCAGTTAACTACCAGATCGAGGCACATGGCTACAAAACCTACCATGTAATCCACTTCATCAACAATAAGTTTGTTAGTCAAACCAAAACATGACCTAGTCCACCAAATGCCAATACCTACTTTACTAGCTATGGTCCCAGTGGAATTGAAGGCCCGTGCTCCTGTGGTCATTAACTTGACATAGGATACTCACCGTATGCCTTACAGTTACGCCACAGAAATGTGTGCTAAGGTAATGCGGTCAGAATGGGTGTACAAGGCCTTGATTCCTGCAAACAAGCCCAACCAACCCACAACTCCATCTTCCCAACCAAGAAGCCAGTCTCCCAATCAGATCCCTGAAGAGGCAATCCCAAGAGTTAACCCCACCACTGCCAAAATAGACCCACTTGTAGCTAACATCATAGCCCAATTAAAGAAAGTTAAAGCAGATATTTCCATTTGGCACCTAATTCATACGTTAGCTGAACACCGTGAGGCATTTCTCCGAGTTTTCCAAGCCGCCGATGTTTCCCCAACAATACAACCGTCATTCTTGGAAAAGCATGGTAGGGATATAGCCACACCGCAGGTAATCTCCTTCTCTAGCTTAGAGCTACCTCCGATAAGGACCAATCATAACCAACCCCTATTCATCACAGTGCAACACCAGAATTTCTGCATTCCTCTTACTTTGGTGGATATTGGCGTTGGTTTAAATGTCTGGCCTTCGCGAACTGCAAATCAGGTTGGATTTAAATCCGAGGACATTACCCTAGCCGTGAAAGGAATGACCTTCATTATTCCTTTAATCATTGGACCTGCGCATTTCGAGGTTGAGTTTCATGTTGTTGACCTTGAACCATCCTTCAATCTCCTGCTTGGGTGCCCTTGGCTCCACAAGTCAGGTTATCCCCTCAACTCTTCACCGAATGTTTAAGTTTCATTGGAATAATGACATCCTTGTTGTGATGGTGGAAAATCTTGAAAAGGAGAAGGTTGAGGCAGTCTCTTAGGTATCCCTCTAAACCATCCTTTTTGACCCCAAGCCTTCTGATGTACTATACCGTGTCGACCGCTTTGAGACGGTCAATTTCATTCTTATTCTCGAGCATGCCAATCCTTTCTTGATGGTTGAGAATATGTGTCAGAGGTTGGCATACAAGAAAGGAGCACCTCTCATGCAGAATGGCCATGGAATCGTCGAACCAATTGCTGCAGAGAAGAGACAAGAGTTCGAGGGACTGAGATACGAGTGGAAATCGCAGGATGGATACTCGATACGTCGTAAGTTCCAAAAGCTCGCACGGGATTTAACTTACTTTATTAGTGCAGGATTGCTAGATCCCAATCAAAATCTTGTTCTTGCAGAGTCTGAACAGAGTAAACCAATCAACGGATCAAAGTGGATATGTGTTGAGGACTACTACTCTGAAGTGGAAATTGTAGATTGTATAACAGATTCGACATCATCCTTGCCACTGAGGATAGTTATGCTGGCATTGCCACCTCTGGAGTCAGCCGAAAGCCTTCCTACAGGTCCAACTGAAATCTCGGTTTCAACAGGAGCAGCCTCAACCACAGATTCATCAGTATATCAGTCAGCTTTGAGGGGGTTATAGTCAGGATAGCAGAAATCACCGCCTGAAGTACTAGAAACTACCAGTGCCTACTATGTGGATTTTGCTTCTGATGAAGATGAGGGGGATGCTATATTAGCACAAGTGGACAGCATGCTCAGTGATTTAGAAGTCTTGTTTCAAGAGCAGTTGGCGGTACTAATTGAAGACACAAAGACTGAACCCAGGCGTAGAAAGGGGAAAGCAGTAGTGACAAAATACATCGCAGAGTAAGCAATTTCACAAGTTCAGTATGCTATTATGACCCTAGAAGCGGACAGATCACTGAACACTAGACCAGAGGAGTTTATCACCTACCAGCCAGGAGGAGAGTCTAGGTGGTATTATCAGTCTTGGCCTCACTTGAGTAGTGGATTCCAAAAAAAAAAGATCTTGAGCTAGGATCAAGAGAGAATGCGGGTGGCAGCAATCACATCAATCAATCAGAGGACAACTGCCCACCTGTCACACATACCATTCAAGAAAACCATAAAAATAAAAAAATTTGTCCACATAATAAGGTTGTTAAAGAAGTGAAACAACCAGGTACATCTGCAAGTTCATTAATGGTAGAATCTGAGATCATCAGAGGTGCATACAGGAAGACCAAAGTTACAGTAACCATTCTAAAGCATCATCAAGGGTAGAATGCTGAGGAAATGTATACCTTTGAAGACACAGATCCATCATTCCAACAGGAAGTCCTTCCCGAACATATTGCATATGGAGAAGAGGATGATGCAGAAACAGAGGACGAAATTCATGACGCACCAAATTGTTAGAAATATCTTTGCTATTTTGATGATTACACTTGGATATATTTTCATAGAAATAAAATGGTTGAAGAATTTATTTGTTGTAACTCTATATATTCAGAAAAAGGATTGAAGAATGAAATTAAGTTATGTAAGGTTTATTTTGTCAAAAATCATATATTTATAGAGTTTTCATGAGTATCAAAATCGGCATATCGAAGGAAATTCGGCATACCGTTTTAGAATAAAACGGCATACCGAAGGAGAAAACGGCATACCGAGTCAGGAAAGAACGGTATACCCATCGACCTTCCGAATTCAAAGAAGAAGAAAACAAATCGGCATTTCGAGGAAAATC
>JAMKQA010005371.1:0-19246 GCA_024699735.1 Posidonia australis
CCAGCTTGCTCTGAATTTAATCGGGTAGACAATTCTCCCAAAGGCATAGAACCTCGTGTCAGGGAGTTCTTTGCCATAGTGCAACTGGATGCGACACCTTGCAAAACTTTGCTGTTTTGCATTATCAACAGAGAGATCAACCTTCAGGAGGTCAGCAAAATCAGCCACCATACACTTAAAAACATCTACATTCCACAGATGATGTGGAACACCTTCTAACCTGACCCACACTCCCTCCTCTCTAAGGGTGAAGACCGCATTAGTTTGCGGAGACCAGTGAACAAAAGTTGCAGGGAGAGCTTGCAGGGAAGATCCATAGAGGTTAAGGGTGTCTGTCTTGATTTTTACGGACGGGAATCTAAGAAGGAATTTACCAGGTACCAAGAGTTTAACTTCTACGCCAGAAGCCAAAGGCCAATGGGTGGATATATGATGCTCTAGTAATTCCTTAGATAGTTGTGTGGAGTGAGAGGATACTAAGGCACAACATGAAAGAGAAAGAAGGAGCTCGCATGTGGCTTCAGACGGTAGAATAACAGTCGGAGAGTGAGGGGAAAGACCCGTCATCCTGGAGGGGCAATCTACTCTTTTGCCTTCCTGAAAAAATTTACAGATGGCCACCGAGTGAGTGGAGGAGAGGCAACGGAAGCATAAACCAGAATATTTGCAGTTAGTCTTAGTGTGGCCAAGGAGGCCACAAGAAAAACACTGCTTAGAGGCACGACAGAAACTAACCAGGGGGAAGGGACCTTTCGTCAACGAATCGTAGTCCACTCCGAATGCTCCTTAGAGGAAATGGGGAAGGTAAGAGGAGTAAACCGGGAGCCAGACGTGGAGAAAGGAATAGAAGGGTCGCGAATGTCAGGAGATATTTGCTCGTCAGAGGATATCTCACTGGCAGAGAGACGTGGGTGAGAAGGGCCCGATCCTCCGCAGAGAGGAGGAGAGGAAATCTCACTGTCAGAAGACGTGCCGCCAGCTCTGAATTGTGTCAGAGCGGTGTCGTGCGAAGCCATGTCCCCAATTAATTGCCTATTAATTTGAAAACCGTCATTAAGACTGGAGAGGGAGGGAAACGAGAAGCCATTTTCAAATTGCGTGTTGGACAGAGCCCGAGTCACAGAAACGCTCTCGTAACCAAGCGAGGAGTCAGGATCAGAGAGAAAGGAGGCGTTGGAACTGCTCCAGATGGGACCACGGTTAGGAAAAAGCGATGTGAGGTCTGAGCGGGGTGAGCCAGCTCGGGGCTCAAGGTCTGGTGCATCATCATCACCGGTATATTGCGCGCAGGGACATCTTAAGTCCTCAGGCCGTCGAGAGGGGGCGGGGGAGGGATCCCCTATAAGGGGAAGCTTATCGTAAGCCCGCGAGAATACGGGATCAAAAGGGGATGAAAAATCCCACCCAGGGTACGGAGCCGATCCTGCTTCGTCAACAGGAGTGCCAGAGATCACAGATTCTCCCCCAGTCATTTCTGACGGGAAATCAAAATCTTCATAATTAACAAGGGAGGGGAAGGTAATGTGATTAACTAAATCAATCCTGGGGTAATCGTCCCCAATATTACAAGGGAGGGGTAGGTAATAATCGTCATTATTACAACTAAACTTACTAAACACCGGGCAAAACTTAGGGGGGGAATATTACGAGAAACCCCACACAGAGCTCGAGGAGCCAAAGTCTCTTGGCTTCTCGAACACGTCCAAACTGAAACAAGAGGCCGCTCCCCGACGGCTTACCGGAGGTAAGTTCGCCGGAGCTCCGGGGGGCAGAAAAGGGTCTACACAGATCGAGTGTAGAAGCCCGGGATCAAAACCTCCAATCGTCCTGGGAAGAGACCTCGAGACAGATCTAAACATAAAATAATAACCTTCCAAATCCAAAAATCTAAGGTAACCATTAGCAGAGGAAGAAATGTATCCAAATATCACCGATCCAAAGGCATCAACATAATCAGAACATAAAAAACATGATACCATAGTATTCAACCAAGACGGCGATATAAATCTAGAAATATAGAAGCAGTTCACAGAAATATCAACAGTAGTGAAGGAAAAGCATAATAAACAGGGGGATGGGCTAAATGTAACCGTCAGAGAGCCTAGTCGGGATGATAAAAGATCGTCTGAGGCGGATCTGCCCCAAGAAGTGCCGGACGAGGGATGGGGAGCTTTCCCCCACCCGTCGGTAGCAGATCGGGGGGCAAAAAGAATGAGGGGGTCTGCCTCTTTCGACTTCCCAGTACAGGAAGCAGCGAAGAGCACAGGGGGGGTTAGATGTTACCCGTCGAAATGGCGCCTTGCCAAACGAGGAGCTCACAGGGAGCACCTCTCCGTCCAAAGCAGCCTTGCGTGAGCGAAGGTTGTAGGGAGGAGGATCGCGGCGATCAGAAGAAGAGCGTCGACCTGCCGCCATAGGGATCCCAGGAGGGAGAGCGGAGAGCGGAGTGAGCGGCCAAGGCAAAGCTTTCAGCGCTTTAGAGTTTCGCAGGGGCGGTTGCAACTTTTTCGCGAGAGCAAAAAATATATATATATATCAATCATCAACTGATTGCACCTTTTTCACGTAACTACAACAACAAACGTAGAATAATAAAACGTTAAAACTACACTAAACTAAAGTTGCTCAATAAGAAAGTTACTGTTATAAATATAGATATTTAACTTAAAATCAATAAACTAATAAGTGTAGGGATTCCTCTATATATGTAATCACAACATAATCACAAGTTCTAATCTTATTTTTTAATATGGAACTATTGTAATAGTTACCTTGATCCAAATCTCGTATATTGCGTTACTCACTCAGTACTCAACATACTATTGAAATCATCATCATCATCATTATAAATGTTAATGCTTAGCACCTACCCTAGCAAGTACATGAGTTACATGAAAAGTAGACCAATCAATCGAGTACTATTGTATACTAATAGTGTATAAACTTATGTATTATATGTACATGTTAAACCCAAATATATCTCATTTAATTATCATATATCAAATGCTAAAATCAAATACAAACTACTTGTTGTCGTGCATACACGATATGATTTACTAAGTATACATTTACACAACGACCTGATTGACACGATTATACATTTATTACGTAATCACACATTTTGTACATGTTTAGTACACACTTACACATTTTATACATGTTTAGTATGATAATTTTAAAAAATCCTAAACCAATGACCATGATTAGTATGGTAGGATTAAAAATTACTAATATAATAAAGTTAAATTTATTTAAATAATGTTAAATAATTAATAGCATAATAATGTATACTAAATGAATAGTTATGTACTATATACACAATTAGGTAACATGTATTTATTATGTACTCATCGGATTTTTTACCTTGGACGCGAAAATAACTGTTTAATAATCATGTTCAACAGATAAACAGAACAAGTATATGAGACACAATAAAGTTAAAACCAAACACAATTATAACACGTTGTGTTATCATATCGTGTTAGAAATCAACGTGTCTAATGGAAAGTCCTAATTCCTAAATCCTAATACCTAAGCCTGTAAACAGAGAGAGTATTTACCAGTTATCCACCTCAACCAGTCATTTTATACATGTAAGGATAGAAATAACTTTATCCTATTACTTGTTTACCTATCACCTATTTTACCTATATTCCTATTGACCCTTTTTGGAACCGGGATAAAACCAGAAATAAAGCCAGAATTAAAATTATAATTCCATTTGGTAAGTCAAAAAATGAAATAAAGCGGAATAGTAATTTTAATTCTGATTTACTTATTTCAAAATAGCTATTCCGCAAGAAGAGTGGAATAAAGTTATTCAAAAAATTATTCCGATACATCTATGTATACTGTATGTTTGTTTTTTGTTTAAAAATTAATACATATATAATATGATGTATACATATTTTGAATTAGATATATATCTTAATAATAAAGTTATTCTAACACTTATTCTGATACTTATTCTACTTTTCATGATTTCCAATTATTCTAACACTTATTCTGATACTTATTCTACTTTTCATGATTTCCAATTATTCTAACACTTATTCTGATACTTATTCTACTTTTCATCTAAACTAAAATATCTCCATATATATAACTATTCATCTTTAAAAAACATTCACTTCCAAACTGAATACTATAAGAATATTAATATCACTTTTCACTTATTCTTACTTTTCTTATTCTACCTCCAAAGAAAACATAAGGTTGGGTACGACTAACTATGTACCCGCCACACGCCTACCCACATTATTTTAATCAATTTGTTTTTATTTATTTTAGTTTCCTTTTAAAATTACAAAATAATGAAGAATGATTTATATATTTATCTAATAATTTTGATTTGAATTTATAATGACACGTTTAAGAACAGTATTTTAATTATGAATTCTTAAGTTCCAATAGTTTATAATGTATATAGCAATAGAATGTGATTTTAATTGTTTGCTTAAACTTTTAATGTTCAAAACATTTACTTAAACAGGATTATATCATTTTATGTTATACTGTATAGGTAATGAGATGGATAAGATAAAATCACAGAAGAAGTGAGTCTATATCTGCCCTCCCTATTCATCTAAATTTAAAAGATAAGAATACACGTAAGGCTATGTTTTGTCCACTTCATACATGCCCATTTACAAGTCCATTAATGCCCATGAACTTTGAATTTTAAAGCAATAAAATAGAGAGAGTGTGTGAGTGAGAGAAGAACACAATTAGCACGAGTACGAACGGCCACAATAATTAGCACGAGTACGAACTCGCGGTAGCTTTTGCTCTACGGACGGCCACTTTCCGTTTATCGGCTGTTGGTCAAAACCAGAGCTCTTCCTCTCGCTCGCTGCCTCCCCCTCTTGCTGGTTATTTCTCTCTCGATATCAACATCTTTCTCACTTTTGCTTGCTTTTTTTCTCGAATTCATTGCAAATTTCCCCTCGGGCAGACGGGAAGGCCGAGCAACTCGGCGTGGATCTCGGGCGTCTCTGATCTGTGACTTCGCCTTTCCGGATCCATTCCTGTTGGGGAAGGAACACCAGATTTTGGAGATTCGTCTCTGCGGAAGTTAGGGTTGTCTTTCTTTCTTGGGCGGCTGCCACAAAGACGGTTTTCCATATTTCAAGTAGTGTTGCAGTTTGCTGCCGACAGTTTGGAAACGGGTTGATCTGGGTTTGGGATCGATGACTTGGGCTGGACAGGAGGAGCTATTCCTCTCCACTTCTCTTGCGAGCTATCTCGACAGTAAGAATCTTTCTGTTCGGCTCAAAAGATTCCATCTTTGGGAAAATTCTGGCCTTTTTTTTTCAAAAAGAAAAAAAAATGTCTTCGGTATTGTTGCTTATGTTAAATTTACATCTTTCATGATAGGATGGTGTAGTAGGTTTTGCCATCGGATGGTCTAGTGTTACGCTGCTGGACTTCCATGTTTCATTGTTTCGCTCTGGCCTTTTTTCCTTCATGTGAAGAAAGTTCACTGATCTGTGAACTAATTATTGATGCATTTGAGTTCATTGTTAGTTGTTGATCAGAAATGCTTACTCTTCGGCAATTTTTTTTTTCCTAAGCAATGCTGCAATTCTATGCAATCATATGATCGTATAGCCTTATTCTATAAAAATGGAGTTGCTTAGTTAATAACTAATTTAAGATCCTCAAAAAAAATGATCCAATGGTATAACATATGACATATTCTGCAACCAACTACTGACATCACGACTGGACATTAATTCTGTCAAATGCAATGCTGGATTCCTTATTGAATAGCATTGACAAAGGTGGAGTTACAAGTTGAGACAAATTTAGCTGGACTTGAAAAGGTTTAAAGCACCTTGATTGTGGAAATTGTTATAATCTCCATAGCATGAAGTCTCAAAGAAAAACATTAAGAACAATATGACCTTAAAATATTTCGATCTGTGGGATCTTCAACTAGTGGTGTTTATAAACTAATATAGGTATGTATAGCACCTCTACACAGTGGGTGTCTCCACTTTCCTCCAGTCAGAGTTATAACATCAAGCTTTCTATGCTAGGGAATTATTTGTTTTTGGTGGGATTGGGGTGGGAGGGTGGGGTGGGTTACTGCCTTTAGTTCATAATCGTTTGCAGACAATCTTAACAGCTTGAAGACTGTTTACTTTGTCTTGCCCAATATAGGAGTCTATACATTTTAAGTTTGTTGTGGCTTTGATCATATAACTTTGGCCGTTGAGGTTATCCTCTATCCAATTTTTATTGGTAATGATTAACAAAACCTGCAGAATATGTCTTAGTTTATAAGATATTGATTTATTTCTGTTCTCTCACTATCGGCAAATTTCATGGAAAATTTCTACAGCTAGTGCAGGCAGAATATAGGATTGACTTACTATTCTCAAAATTCATTATCTCAATGCAGTGCTCATGTTGTTTTCTAAATCGTCTGTATTGTCTCCACTTAGAAATGGCCTGAGAGAAACTAGTCTGGATTTACATGCTAATGGTGTGAGAGAAATTAGTCTGGATTTTCATGCTACTTTCTAGTTTTTGCTAGGCATGTTGTAAGCCTGCAGTTTTCATATGCTTAAAGTGCTCTGTGCAGTTTTCAGCACAAGTAGGATAAGTTGTTGTTTCCATTGCTTCGGGTTCAGGGTGGTGTTGGTTCTAGTGCTTCTCATGCTTTATACAATAATTTGTAGGCTCATCAAGACAGCAAGTGTATTTTGCTTTAACCTGGTACTTCGTGTCTTGGAAATTTATAATGTGTTGTTCCCTGTGCAAATATCAACTATCGGGCTTTACTTTGTATTGTCATAGGTTTGGGTCCTTTAGTGCCTACCAAGTCTGAAGTCCAGTTTCTGATACGTTCTCCTTATTTGACAGAGAAACTTGTTATTCTATTACGTGATGGACGGAAACTTTTGGGAATTCTTCGATCCTTTGATCAGTTTGGTATTATTCTTTGTCTTGAAATGATTTGATCTTCTTCTTCTTTTTGCATTTTAAATTATTACGATGGTCATATTGAAGTTTACTTTAAAATAATCTTTTTGCTATCCACAGCCAATGCTGTTCTTGAAGGTGCCTGTGAGCGGGTGATTGTTGGAGATTTGTACTGTGACATTCCACTAGGATTGTATGTTATTCGTGGAGAGAATGTTGTTTTGATCGGTGAACTGGTATCAATTTATATTGTATCTAATTTTGGGCAAGTGTTGAAGCATGGGAACTTATCCAGTATGTTTATTTTACAGGATCTGGAAAAGGAGGAGCTTCCTGCTCATATGACCTGTGTTTCGGCACAACAGATAAGAAGAGTATGTCCTGTCACGATTTTTTGCGTGTTTTGTGCTTTAATCTTCTCTTATTACCTGCTTCTACCGTTGCACTTTTACCAGTGTTATATACAAACAATTATTGAATGTCTCTATTATACCCAATTTTTCCTAAGGCTACGTGCATATTTAGGATTGGTCACATGGATGTGTCACGTCCTGAACACCGGGTCGAATATTATTTGCTTCTTTTGTAATGTGACACATTTAGGTAAAGTGTTGAACAGATTTGCATCTACGCACTTATTACCTGGCGGCTACTAGGAAAATTCCTTGGAATTTTAGCTAGTACAAGCTTATTGTGAAATAAAATACTGCTTATTTAGACCTGCAGCCTGTACGTTCAGTTGAGGTTAATGCCTTATAGCTTAGATTGGCCAAATGTTCTGATGCTGTTAGCTGGTAAATGTATCGTAATGACTTCTAATTTTTGACTCCAATGACAATTACTGTTTGTTTTTCCAGGCCCAGAAAGCAGAAAGGGATGCGACAGATCTGAAGGGCTCCATGAGAAAGAGAATGGAGTTCCTTGACTTCGATTGAGTGCCTTTTTCACTACCTCTCCATGCAGTTTTTATTATTCCCGCGATTATTACAGCGGTCAGGATCAGTAGAATGTTAGAAGGTTGCTTTCAGCGTTTGTTTGCCCTCTTATTCTTTTTATCATTCCATAGAAAGTATCAAGCAATGCGGAATTATCCTGGTACCGTATTTGTTAAATCTGGAGATGGGCAAATTAGAATTTAGTTTCTTCAGAACCTGCTGTCTTTTTCCAAGGCGAGTCTGAAGGTTTTTGAGGAGGAAATCTCCGAGCAATTGTAGACACTTCAGCATGGTATTGGATTCTTCTTCGACAGTTTTCAGAAACTGCCTGTCTTTGTTTTAAGGTTTGACAAACCGTTCACAATACTGAAGTTGGTTCCGTTCAATTTTATTTTAATACCATGTAAATTTAATTTAGAGTTATTATCATGTTAGTATCTTAAATTATATTCGTTTTTCACACTATTACTTTCAATTTTGAAAGTGTTCAATTTGGTACCCATAACTTTCATCGTTTCACAGTTTAATATTTTTGTTAAGTTTTTATAATTTTTATAATAATTTAGGATGAAAATGTCCTTCCTTGCTTCTCATTCTTCTTCTCTTTTTCTTCACATCCATCAGTCTTCTTCCTCGTCTTCTTCTTTTATTGGCAAGTAAGAACATTGATTCCGACTTGAACGGTGATGGTAATCCGTCGTTCTCGACCTTGCAAGCCTCTTATCACTCATCTCCCTCGTCTTCACCTTGTGCACGGTGGAAGATGTGGACGTGTTGGAGCTCTCCGATCAAAACCATGCTTCCTTCTAAAGCAAAAGTAAAGGGAGTCCAAAAACTATCCCAAATTTAACAGAAAACTCTAATACTCAAAAGAAGTACACTTGTTCTTTCTCAAATTCATATAAAACTCTTGTATTGAAAATACTAAAAAGCAGCAAAAAACTAAAACATAGAGAAAAAGATAAAGTTCAAAAGAAGAACAAGAAAAAGAAAATCTATCAATGGATTATTGTAGTAGAGGCCCAAGATGGATGCTTTCCACTCTCGTCGTTGCATTTCTCGATTTGGCAATGGTCTACATCTTCCTTTGTTGCTCTACATTCTCCTTTTTCGTTGCCCACTTCCTATCCATTTTCAACCTCAACCATCCTTGCCCCCACTTCCACACCTTTCTACTCCAATCCTTCTCTCGAGCCATTACCTCCATTTAGGACTCCTCCCTCACTCAGTTCCCCTCCCAGAGGTGCGACGTGGGTGGTGAGGAAGGTGAAGTCTTAGAGAAGGATTGTAAGTCCATGGGTGGTGGTTGTAGGATCGAAAGGCTTCTCTAGAACATGGGTGAATAGAGAATTTTACTTTTTAATGTTACTATATCCAATTTATAATAATCAGAAATGATAAGTAATATGATTAATCAATTTGTACTTATCATGCACACTTGATGTCACTAGAATTAAATGCACAAGATGGGGATGAGAGTAATTGAAAACACAAGCAATTTATAGTGGTTCGGCAATCACGTCTAGTACACTCCTCAAAACTCTCTTGAGATTTTTCTCTTATTCTTAAATAATAAAGAACTTACTTGTTGGTTGTTTCACCAACTCCTCTCTTGTTCTTCCCACTTCTCTATCTTCGAGAAGCTAGAGTCCTTTCTTGATGCTTTACAAGTTGAGATTTTCCTCTCATAAGGCTTGATTACAACAATAGCTTTACAGTATGCTTGCGAGAAGAGTAAATGACTAAATGAATATTGAATTACAAGTATGTCAAGGTGTGTCTTTATGGAGGCATAAATGAGTCATATTTATAGCCAAGAGATCCTCATAAATTGTGTCTAACGACTAAAACAACGGTCACAAACGGTTAGTCTTTCGGTATGCCGTTTTGTCCTCCGATGTGTCGTTTAGATCTTCAGTCTGCACTTTACGGGCAATTCGGTATGCCGTTTTTATTTCGGTATACCGATTTTTCCTGAAACGATATGTCGTTTCTGCTTTTTTCTTTGACTCCTCAGTTTTTCTGGAATTCCGACACACGTTCCGTTTTCTTCTGTTTCGGTATGTCGATTTTCTTCGGTATGCCAATTTGTTTTTCTTCTTCTTTGAAATCGGAAGGTCGATGGGTATACCGTTCTTTCCTGACTCGGTATGCCGTTTTCTCTTTCGGTATGTCGTTTCTGTCTGAAATGGTATGCCGTTTCTGTCTGAAACGGTATGTCGAATTTCATTCGGTATGTCGTTTTTGATACTTTAAGAAAAACTCTATAAATATATGATTTTTGTCTTACATAACTTAATCCTTTTTCTGAGTATAGAGTTACAACAAATAAATTTATCAGTCATTTTATTTGTATGAAAATATATCCAGGTGTAATTATCAAAATAAACAAAGATATTTCTAACAGTGGTGATGTAGTTTTACCCCGTGGATCGGAGAAGGAGGTGGTGGCCTCTACCTCCCGATGAAGGAGCTCATAGTCAAAGTTGACATCAACATCCTCGACGTCATAGACAAAGTACTTGAACTTCCTAAGGCAGAACTTGTCTGTGTAGTCTTGGATTTCCTTTTGTTCTATCTTGTTGGAGGATTAGATCTTCTCAACGGTCTTCTTCAAGTAGTTTAGAACAGTTTGGAGTTCCGAATCCATGGAAGTCTAGTTAGCAACAATAGCAGCCATAACTGGACTTGCTAGTGGAAGATTCCAAGGCAAAGACAAGGTGGAGAGAAATGTTGAGAAAGAACGAGAGGACTTATTGAGAAGGATATAATCGATATTAGCATTTAAATATCAAATTGAAACAAAATAAAAGTTGAGGATATCAAAATAATCCCTTTTAAAAATTTAAGGTACTAAAATAAGAATTACCTATAGTTGAAAGTACCAACATTATATTTACTCTTTAATTTAGGCTGCAAGAATCTGTTCTCCTTGTTAGCTGCACTACTTGAAGTAACAGGGTGGAAATATCCATGCAGTTCGGATTTCAAACTGGTTTATCGTTATACAAGTAAAATTGTGCACATTGGCTGATTTAAATCATGAAGTCAAACCAAGTTAAACTAAATTTTATTGTTTGATTTGAATTTTGATTCAAGAATTAGACAAGTTCATAAAATATGATTCAATTCAATTTAAAAGGTAGGTTTAACCAAACCAAATTGATACAAACTTATAAATATCCACATTTATGCACGTTTACGTATCATGAAATATTTCAAATATAAACATAAATTTAATTTTTTTTGTAAGTTAAACTTAATAAGAGATAGACAGGTATAATTTTAGAATACTGTTATCTATTATTTTTAATATTACTATTGTAATATACTTAACCATATGTAATATTTTAACTAATTAATTATTAATAATTTATTTATTTTAATCTTATAGATCATAACCATTAAACTAAACAACAATCATCCTTGCAACTGGATTACAATTGTAAACGTGGCCTGGTTAGACTCAACACCAGAATGGCATCCAGCAAGCGAGGTATACATTTAAACCAATTTGCTTATCATATGCACACCACATTCAACTCAAAAGCGGAACATTTGCAGCACATTGATCGTCTGAAAATCATGGAATGTAGCCACCTTGCTCAACCTCAGTACCTCACTCAAAATAAGAATTAGCTAGCAATACGGAAATCCAACACTGACCAACTACGTTTTCACCAATAAGCTGACAGATACAACATTTGCAACAAATTTAATACATCATGCTTTGTACACTTTGTATCCTGAAAAGGCAGCATCACAGACAAATTCAGAAAAAATTAACATTTATAAATAGCACAAGAAGAAAAAAAATCGACTGCGTAAATCATTCTCTGAACCCTCCTAGTAAATATCAGCGAGGATGGCTCTGGTTGTCATAAAGTCAGCACTATCTTTTGCCTTTTCAAGTCTTGTTGTTCAACAGTGTTAGCTTCTGACTTTCTATCTTTCTGTTCTTCGCATGGTTGATCTCCAAATGACCAGCCAGGAAAATCAGATTCTGAGAATAGAGATGTTGGAATCACTCTATAAAATGCAAGAGGGACCTGTTTTATTCTCCTTCTGACCTGCAATCAATGTAAACAATAATCACCAATATGATCTCAATGAAAGCTATACAAACACCAAAACTAAATAGTCAAAAGAAGGCTTCTCTTGCGATAAAAAATATATATTCCATTTAGTTTCTGATACTAAATGTCCGAGTCACTTCGATTTTGGTTGCTCTAGCAGGCAGTGACAAGAATGCTGTTCTTTTACACAGAAACAAGAAATTTGGAGATAATGTGAAAGTAATTCAATTAACAGATACGCGACTAGATGAGAAGTGATAAGCCAAGATATTCTAGGTAGGTTAATATCAATAGCCTGCATCTGAGTCCATTAGAAGGGTGGAAGCACAATCAAACCAAGTACTAAAATATATATATTTGGAGTTCCATCTAAATATAATATCTCAATCAAGCTCAATAACAAACCAAACACCTTTCCTGTACCACAGCTAGCAGAAAGGAGCATAATCTGATTCTTGTACATTGGCAACTGAATTATCATCAATAAACTCGGATATAGTTCTACAGCTTTATATGATTAGTTATATGCTCACCCATGACCCATACACCATATTTCATACAAAAGACAATCAAATTTAGACATGGGAACTCAAATCCTCTCCGAAAATTGTGGCATCGGAACCAGAAGCAAATAATCTGATTTTATTACATTGGCAACTGAATTATCATCATTAAACTCGGATGTAGTTCTACAACTTTACATGATTAGTTATATGCTTACCCATACACCAAATTTCATACAAAAGACAATCGAATTTAGACATGGGAAACTCACCTCCTCTCCAAAAATTGTGGCGTAGGAACCAGAAGCAAAATCTGCTACGGTAATCTCAGAGGTTTTGTTTCTCACTGTTAGATCATTCTCAAGCGAAGCAACAAATCTAGAAGAGCAAATAGTTATCAGGAAAATGCAAAGGATAAAAAATGGAACGCAGAAACATAAAACAGAAAATTGAATACCTAGAAACAGCTGGGCAATAATGATGGCGGAGGGTTTCAATTTCCCATAGAGAACTTCCTGTTATCAGATCCGAGAAAAATCATAGGTACGCTAGGAAAGAATGCAAAAGTGAACTAATTTTGGAGTAAAACAGGTCCTAAACCAGTCGCATAAAAAAACAGCAACAAATCTGCAAAACATTTCGCATTCAAATTCAGTAAAGCATTTAAAAAAAGGAAGTTCTTATCCTTGAACGTACTCATGGCATCAGACTTCACTGGATCACTTTCCTCAAATTTGAAGGGATCACAGCCATCTTCATTAGCTTCTTCCATAGTTTTGGAAGATGAGTCTCCATCAGTTCCAATACCAGCTACCTGCATCACAAACAGAATAGCAAATAAACAGTCAGTAATGTTACATTTATGTGTATCAGTGTATCTGTGTGAGAAGACTTGGTACCTTATGGACCAAAAAGTTGATCGAGGGATGCCTACGCAAGAGATTGTGAATAATAGCAATGATGACAAGTGCACCTGATGGAGGTACAGAAAGGGCCAACCTGCTCAATTTCTTAGCAAATGCAGCTGCCAAGTATGCGGGCAGATACGCGGATTTTAAACTAGAATCCAGGAGCTGCAGAACATTAGATTTTGATCATTTAGCGTCTAACTGAAACACACTTGACAAAAGCACTTTTTTTGTATACTAAAGATTGGTTAATATAAATATGGATACCAAAGAGACCACAAATCTAAATGATCAGCATATTATCCGGATCGAACAATGAATTGTAGAGTATCATATAAAATGTTCTTCTGTTACTGTTCAGGTTCTATAGGTGATTTTTCTGAAACTAATAATGGGAGATAAAATAAGAAATGTTTAACTTTGCACTCTTTACACAATATCCCAAATGATCACTAAAAACTTCGACTACATGCATGTTTTGCATTTTGTACGCTGTAAGAATAGTAAATTCCCTTAATGATGGTTGTGTTCATCAATTTTTGCAATAATAGCAACCTATTTGGTATGAAAAAGGACTAGGTTTAGGCGTTTAGCATTTCGTGCCCCACAAAAAAATGTAATTTATGGCACCAAAGCGCCAATATCACAATCTTCTAGGGCATTACACAAGAAAACAAAGCTATCAAATTTAGACAACAACAATTGAATGTGTCAAAAAGAAGCAAAAAACAATTTATAGAAGAGAGAAGTGCTCTTAGGCAGTCTATTATAGTCAAAACTGAAAAAACAATTATGCATATTACCATGTGCAAGTCCGTAGCAAGCTTACAGAGAAGTATTTAGGAAAAAAAGGCCTAAATATATGCACAATAACAATACACTATTCAGATGGTAGAAAATGGTTTATTTTGTTTGTTCAGTAAATCAACTAATAAAGAAAAACATACACTTGTTGGTTTTATCATGAAAATCAAACACAACATTCATATTTTAAAAATGTAATTCACAAATATATGTTTAATACAGATGAATATTAAGACATCTTCAATAACATATTCTAAAAAATTTACCTGGAAAAATCTAGCCCGATATTTAGCCATGAAAATATCTGGTGTCAATAATGCATAAAGCTTTGTGTAGAAGTTAAGATACTCCAGACCATGCTTGGTCATAAGAATGTAGAGGCCACTAAGAGCCATTACACTGATTACACCCCCAATGTCAAAGGATTTTGTCAAAAAATCACTGAAATTGATGAATGATAAATAGTCATCAGTTTCATCCATATAAACGAAAAACAAAATCGAAAATATAATCATTTGAAAGAGCAAACCTTTCAAGGATGTCTTACCATAGAATAACAGGATTTCCAATATTAGGAATTACAATTTGATGAATAGTCGCAAGAACCTGAAATTTGAACATTATTGGTGGTAAGAAAATCAACAAACAAGGACTTGTAGGTTATATTATAAGAATGAACAGAAAAAGAGAGAGCAAAGGACAACATGTCACATTTGATAAAGAGTGGTAACAAATTCAAGTCACAATGGTATTTGTAGATTACCATAACACAAAATTCAAAGTGAGTTTCATCCGTCAACTCTCTTGCTTTAAGACTATATTATAGGTAACCTATAAAATTTATAGAGAGAATGTTTATAAAAACAATGTCTGATAAAGAGACCCCTATAACCATGTACATTTGCCTTTTTCGTCAATAACAGAAAAAGGTGGCTCTCAGATCCTTGATATGTGCCAAGGAGCATGAACACACCACAACGACAAATGAAGAAGAAATTGAGAAGCAAAGGAAAAAACAAGATAATAAGAGCTTAGAGTGCAACAATTCTCAGCAGGTAAAAAAAATTAACTACTTGTGGCACAAGAACAATCACAAAAAGCTTAAAATCTTCACAAAGCACACAATGGAAGCAACTTTCCCAAATATTACCTCTTTATACACATCCAGTGAAAGTGGAAGTCTAAGAAATGAAGTCCATGCTTTGGTGAATTTTGCTTTCATTTTTTTGGTAACTAAAGATGCCTGCGAAGCACAGACAAAATAAAACATCCATGAACAAAAAATAATGTTTAAGAGAATATTTGTTCATCGTGTGTAATATAAGAGAGACATAGACAATTGCTACAAAATCAGCGACAGAACTATGATAAAACAACTAGAAGAAATAATATGATTTTAGAAATACAGCTAAACACCACTCACTCACAGAGTAAATAAGGGATCAGATGCTATTTGATTTCAATAAAGAAAGTTTAAAATGCAAATTTCAGTTACTTTGAAAATAAAATTTCCTATTTGTGCTAGAAAAACCCAGAAAACTTTGATGTCAGTCAAAAAACATCTCTTTGTCCACCAGGTCAAACACCTCAATATATTAACTTGTGAGCCAGGTCAAACACCAGACCTCTGTGACACACTCTACACGAGGCTCTCACCACCTTCATCGCTAGGCGAGTGGTTAAGCTTAAATTGCATTGAAACACCAAATGTCCACCAAGAAAAGTACCATATATCATTACATTTTCTTCTAGAGGAACGATTGAGATCTAAGACAACCAAGACAAACTTTTAAGAACTCTAAATTTGGTATATATTGGTTTGCTATTATACCGATCGTATGTTGAATCTGTTTAAACCTTTTTAAGTTATGCAAAACTGTTTTAAGTTCATATTCTAGACTACTTCTACCTATAATAAATTGCACCAATGAAATTAGAACCACACTAGACTGGCCAGTTGGACCACCGACCAGTGACCCATCTGGTCACTTGGATGAGTACTTCATGTATGTACTACATCATCTTTTGCAAAAATATAGATATTACTTGAAATATATTCCAGATTTTTTTTCTAAGTTTTCCTGATTTTTCTTAAATTTAGTTATTTTTTAGTTATATAATTATGATGTCAGCTGACTGGACCAGTTTCTAAACCAGACCCGACACAAAAATGGTTCGACGTCTGCTCCATTTCAGATAACATTGATATGCACAACTGGTTGATTATCTTTTCAAATGGTCAGAAGCTTGAAACTGTCTGTCTATCACATACTTTTAGAATTGTTAGAACAGATATGCTATATAAATACATTGGAGTAGTTTTAGATATGAGTTATTATCTATTATTAATGAAAGTGAAATTACAAAATTACCTACATATCTGTATAAACATGTATTATCCACTGTTAAGCAACAAAACATGTCTAGAAGACCTATATTTTTTAATGCTAACAGCATAATAAAACCAGTTTGATATTTTGTTAAATTCGTATTTAAAATTCAAGCAATGCAACCTATCACTATGACTTTAGAATCAATTCAAAGAAAAAAAGAAAAAAATTTACGAAGTCTATTTATTTTTTCTTAAACATGATACTGATGAATATCTACTTTGAAATTATTCTAGCTGATAAAATAAGGCAAGAAAAAGTAAAACGAAATTTCTTTCCCCTTATTTTACCCAAAATTGCTGATGTTAGGTCAATAAGGTCTGACATGCTTGTTTTCGGAGATCAATTAGAAATAATCATGACTTTTCAGCATATGATATCGAAATTTGAAAGAGGTACACTGACTGACATCTGGTTCCTTGATCTTAAATGATGAAAACTGATTGACATGCCTAGCAATATTTGTCAAGGGCATTCATTATGCTGACCTACGATGTGGTAACACTTACAAATTTAAGTAAGACTCAATTCAAGCACTAGAGATGAAAAAAAATTGATAAAACAAGATTTTGAGAAACCCACCTTGACTTTAGTATCTTTAGATTTCTGATGTTTTGCTTCTTCAACAAAGGTGTTTGAAGATGGTGCCTGCTCATCTAAATTGGATAGAAAACCTAGACAGATGAATTACAGAATCTTAGGGAAAAACTTGTCTGTTGACTTAATAAAACAGTAGCATGCACAGGAAATATTCTCACGGTTGGGTATCCAAAGTAATTAAGAAGCACATATCCAATCCATCCCTACAACAAAACTGACATACAGATCAAATATATGAGGTACAGACATATGTATACATTACAAAGGTGATCAACTTCAAGTGAAAATGGTTATGACCTATAATTAACAGGATTGAGTCCAGACTTTCTACATTCGTGCCACTTAAGGTACAGGAAAACAACGATGATAGTAGCAACAAATCCCATAATGTTGAGTATGAATTTCTACCTCAAAGTTGTTATACTCTACCAATTCCCAAGTACATTTATTTCGTAATCCATTTTCCATTTGATATCACTTACACATCCATTTAAACATTCTCATTTAGTTATCATTTAGTTATACTTGCATTTTACCTTTATTCCTGATTTCCAGGTGGGAACTAGACGAAGAAGGATTTTCACCGACATGGCTAAATTTTATGTGGAATCTAGTTGGATCTGGCAAGGGCAAGGTCCTTACCAATGGGGTTTCAGTGGGTCTTTTTAACGCATGGCTAGAAGCACTTGTAATATATCAATGATATTCCTTTTGTGAAGGCAGAATGGATCAAATGCACTTCAAGAAGGTTTCTGGGAAGGATCGAGGATAGGGCAGACTGGCCATATCATTAGGCACAATTTTTTTAGCAGTATATCAACAGGCACAATTGCATCACAGAAACAAAGACATTTGAATGATTTCAATGAGTTTCATTGTAGGTATTCAACTAGAGAAAGTCCAAGACGAATTTGGCTAAAGATATTATTGCAAGGATGAGCAATTGTTTCTGTCCTAGACATCAAGATAGGAACATTTGTGTGGAAAAAAAATCAACAAGAAGTTGACAAGATGGAAGAGTCATTGTTTAACTTGAAAAACCAATCTCTTTAAAAGTAACCTCATAGTCTTCCAGAAATTTCGGATGTCTGTTTTCCAATTACCATGAGAGATTGCACCTCTAGCCAAGAAGAGTGGATATGAAGTACTTTTTACATTCAAAGGCACACAATTTACACATTGTGATGAGATGTACTGTCGCATCAAAGGAGAGTGTGGGATTTCATTGGAGAAAATTACTGTTTTTCTAAGTGATGTTCAAAGAAATTTCTATTACAAACTAAAAGGCGAAGCAAGAAACAAAGAAAAATAGGAGCCATGACAAGATGGCAAAAGACAGTTGATGTTGATTAATCAATCACTATTGTTAGATGAGTTGATGGAGAAAAATAATAGCTTCACTTGTTACTAAGGGGTATCTCCTATATATATAGGAGTACACATAAATTAATAATACAAAATATCTATACAAGAATCCATCTACTTTAAAACTCCTCCTTAAACTAAAGCATAGATATCAATCAAGCCTAACTTGTTACAAAAGAAACTTCTTAGATAAGATCATTATGTTAATGAGTAAATGGATATCCATATACGTTATATCATTAGTACATCTATATATATATAATCCTCTCCTTTAGCAATAGATTATTATTGTTTTCTCCCTAATTCCAACCCCAGACGACTATGCCACCGACCCTTCCTTCCCTCCTCACTGCTCTGCACCCTCCCTCCCTCACCATCAACACCTTCCAACCCCTCCTCATCGTCGATCTCTTCCTCTTGCCGACTCCTCTCCTTCTTCAATCTCCTTTCTTTTTACCAACCATCTAAACTGACATAATGATCGTGTTGTGTACCTATCATGTCGTGTATAAACATGTATATTATACATATATGTTAAACCCAACCACGACCCATTTAATTATCGTATACCTAATACTAAACCCAAACACGAATTGTCTGTTAGAGTATATACACGACATGACCCGTTAAGTACACGTTTAAGTGAATCCTGTCGTTTTGACACGATAACGATCCGATTGACACAAGTACACATTTATTACACAGTTACACATTTAATACAAGATTACACATTTA
>JAMKQA010005372.1:0-17773 GCA_024699735.1 Posidonia australis
CATATCAATTTGGCTGGACGAAGCATCATGACACCCTTGGCAACCGCTGGCTCAATGCTGTTTTCCAACCAAGTAATCACAGTTGCATCATCAGCAAACCAATCATCATATCCAGCCTCTTTGATGTCCACCGGAGGCTGTGTTAGGTGTTTGCTCTTCCTCTGGGCAGCCACGAAGGTCAAGAAGCTCAAGGACCATGTGTGATAGTTGAACTCATTAAGCTTCACAGATGGTCCCGATAGGGGACGAATCACCGAGTCCTTAAAAGCCATGAAGAAGCAAGATGGTTTCAGCAAGCAAGTCTAAGAATATCTACCTGCAAATCAGATGGTTTCAGCAGCCACCTTCTGCAACTAAGGCCAGCACTCCAGCTGACCTAGAACAGGCGTGCAATGGCGCCCAAGGCGGAGGAGAAGCCCGCAGAAAAGAAACCTTCTTCTGCTATGGAGGAGAAGAAGGCTGAGAAGAAGCCCAAGGCCTGGAACGACATCTTCGAGAAGCTTCTCCACGTGACGGTGAAGCTAACCGTCCAGAACCGCCAGGCTCAGGTCTGCATGGTGCCCTCCGCCGCCGCGCTCATCATCGACAGGCGTGCGACGGAGCCTCCCGCGCGCACGCGTTCGTCGGCAGATGGTTGGAGCAGCAGCGGCGGCGATTCAGGGTCGCCGAACGTCGGTATCAGTCCCGCGCCCTATCTCCGAACGTCGTCGATCTTGGGTCGGCGATTCGTGCCTGGATCGCGGGTCCCTTTCAGTCGGTCGCGTGGAAGCAGCGAACAGTGGTCGGCAGCGGAGGTCTCGGGCCAGGAACGACGCCCTAGCTCTGATACCAACTTGAAGAGAAGAGGAAAGACTTGTGTTGTTTATTGAGGAATAGTACAAATATATATATAGGGTTCAGGATCCGTATAGGGATCCATTTACCCACATAACACCAACACAAGTAAATCGAGAATTACTGGGTTTCGGTGGAAACATCGGAGGCATGTTGGACATGTTGGGCATGTCGGTGAAAACTCGGTATTTTCAAAGCTTTGAAAATGCATGTCGGTCGACACGCCTATTTTTCTATGTCGACACGGGTGTCACGGGCTACTTCCTCTCAGTACTGTCTCTTTCTTAGTTCTTAGTCTTTTACTCTTATTTTCAATTAGCTACTGATGTAGTAACAATCTTCAAGACACAGGTTCTTTAGTCTCTACACAGGTGAAGATTTTTTTCCATTATTGAATGCTTATTGCTCTGTCCTTCCTCTTCTTTTGCAATAAATTTCATACTTTTTTTACGAGTTTTCCTTTTGTTTTTATGTAGATTTACATATTGCACTTAGATTTTAGGTATTAATACTTACATTTTTTGTTTTGACGTAGATCTTAGGTATATTATATAGATCAACCATAAAAATATATAGATCTTAGGTTTTTGTACATGATATTTTTATTTTTTCTTTTTTTTTTGTATTTTAGTGATAATAATTTGATATTACATAGATTTAACCTAATATAGGTAAAATCTAACCTAAAAATTCTATTAAATCATTAAAAATCAGTAAATAAAAAATCAGTAAAATATAAATGTAGATTATTGCTTATCTTAGCTTATCTTTGAGTTTCAATATAGATTATTGCATATTTCAATGTGATACATGTTTAAAAAGTTCATTTAAGTAGTCTTAAATGTAGATTATTATTTATTTTAGCTTATTCTAGAGTTTTAAATCAAAATTTAAAGTTTTTTGACTACTTCTATAGATTTCTGTAAATTTACTGTGTTTCCATCGACATTTCTATCGATGTCAGACACGTTTTCTATTTTTATTGGACCGAAGTTCGACATGAAACTGACATTTAGAACCATGTTTGTTAGATAATGTGCATGTACATGTGCATGTCCATGTTGCTTTGTTGACATTTGACCTTCTAGGCATTCCACTTAAATTATTTCTCACTGTTCATGCAATAACTTTTGGAAGATCTATACTCACTAGCTACTATGAGCCCTTGCTGTGCTGTAGGTGATGTTGGTGCCTTGGGCTGGTGGGATTTATTTATAAATTTTGGGTATGTCCTGCACTGCCATTTGTTATTCTAGAAATTTCTCAAGCTTTCTTACATTTTTATTTTCTTTTCTTGTCTTCCAAAGTATTGCAGAATGCTTCGCCTTTCTTGTTTGCACAAAGTGGACCAATCCAATGATCCATCGGCAACCGCTTCGTCTTGAACCTGGTTCATCTTCCACAACAATTACATATCGTGATTGGAATAGTGGCTTAATGGTTGCAGTTGAGGATGAATCCCAGTATCAGCTATGTGGCCTTCAGGATATTGGAGGCCACATTATGAAAATTCCAATCATAGCATTTCAGATTTTGCTTTGCATGCGCCTAGAGGTACTTCTTCATTCAGCAGAACATTTTATTAATTTTTAATAAACAACAGACTGATCTATTTTTGTCATACATTGAAGTAATTAACGTTACTTCCTAAAAATGAAAACTGAACTTTCATTTGCTTACTGAATTTATTCAGAATGCCCAAGAATCAGTAGCCATCATTTGTTCAGCAAATGATAGTTTGTTGTTTATAAGTAGGTGTCTCAAAGATTTTATGGCACCAAATCTGCTCCTTCGTGGAGGGAGGTCTTCACATCTATAATTTGCGTGTTGGTCCTATATCAATGTGCTCTTTTATTGGTCCTTACTGTATATGTTTTTTTTTGAACAGTAGTCAATTTTTTTTATTGAAAACGTTTACAGGATACAAGGGATAGGCTTATCAAGAAAATAAGCCAGCAAGAAAAACAATAGAGACTAAACACTAATGCTGCATTTGGTATATTAGAATGAAAATAGACAGGATTGGAGTGAATTTTGGAATACAATTTGGAATGGGATGGAATGAAATAAATTGTATTTGATATGTAATCAAAATATAGTGTGGAATTGGCAGACATTTTTTTTTTCATTATTTGGTACACAAAAATAAAATCAGAATGAAAATACAAAATCTATATATTAACATCTACATATTAACAAAAATATCCTGTCAACCTGAAAAATGTTTTTTAAAAGAGTTTTTTTTAAGGAGAGTTGTGGAGGAAGATTATGGCAGGAGGAGGAAGGGAGGCTGTGGTGGTAGAATTATTGTTACAGAAATGAGAAGATTGACTTGAGATAGGAAGGCATTGATTTTTACACGGTAAAATTATAGTTTATTCTTCTCAATTATTTGCATTTTTTAGTTTAGTATCATAAACTTGTTTTTCGTTACAACTTACTCTTCTTAGTTACCTTTGTTAAACAACAAGATTCCTTTTGTTAGGTTTGAAGGATTACAGTATTTTTTTTTAATAAATTTATCTTTCTTCCAATTTTCTTCTATTTACTTTCCTTAACTATTGGAATTTTTCAACTTGGTATCATAAACTTTTTCGTTATAACTTATTCCTTTTAACTACCTCTGTTAAACAATAAGATCTTTTTGTTAGGTTTTAAAGGTTACATGACTTTTAAAATATTTTTTTCAGACATTTATCTTTCTTTTCCTTATATTTCTTCATCTTCTTCCTTTTTTTTTTACGTCATAAACCTTAAATCCAACTTCACCAAAATTTTTTCCTTTCACTTTCTTTTCCAAACTTTTTCCCTCTATTTTCTTGATAAACTAATGATCTTGAGCTTCATCAGCACTACAGGAAGATTTCAAGTTTCTTTTCAATCGAAGGCCTCAACTTGCTCGATGTAGGTGTCAACGATTGAGATTTGTGTCAGATAGGGTATGGGTGAGGAAGAAAGGGTTCCGTAGGGGTAATATTCAGATCGGGTTTTGTAGGACTGGAAAGGAATTATTTGTAATTGAGGTTAAAGTGGTCAAACAAAGAAAAAATTTAATGGTGTTTTTCTAAAAAGACGGTTTATCTTAATTTACCATAATTAAATGGGACGAGTTTTAAAAAAAAAAAAATCAGTAGATATATATATATTTTTTCCCTACGGTCCATGAGATTTGAACTTAAAAGAAAGGTGTGAGTTCCACTTTCCCAGGCAAACTGCACCATAGTAGTTGGTTATGAATGGGACAAGTTGTAACGTAAAAAAGTTTAGGGTATCAAGTTGCAAAACTAGAATAGTTGAGGGATTAAGCTGTAATTAACCTTTAAGGAGGATAAGTTGCAACAAAAAAAATTTTAAGATGTCAAGTTGAAAAATGCGAATGGTTGAGAGAGGTAAATTGTAATTTAATCCTATAATGGTAAATTATAGAGGATGAAATGGTCAAATCATGCAAAAAATTAACATCGTATGCTTAAAAAGAGGGTTTATTAATTTACCATAGTTAAGAGAGATAAGTTGTAACAAAAAATGTTCAGGATAATAATATGAAAAAATGAATAGTTGAGGGAGGTAAGTTGCAATTTAGCTTTAGAATGGTAAATTATAGAGGATAAAATGATCAAACATATAAAATTTTAATGTTGTTTACCTAAAAGGGGGTTTGTTGTAATTTACCATAATTAGATGGAGTATGGTGTAATGATAAAAGATTTAAGATATCAAGTTGAAAAATGTCAATAGTTGAGGAAGATAAATTATAATTTAATTCTAAAATGGTAAATTACAGAGGATAAAAATATCAAATGTAAAAGTGTAACATTATTTATCCAAAAAAGGGGTTTGCTGTAATTTATTATGGCGGAAGGAAACAAGTTGTAATGAAAAAATGTTACCAAGGTGAAAGTGTGAATAATTAAGGAAGGTAAATTGTAAGTTATGTTATGTTTTTTTTTTCTTTCAATGGAACAAAAATCAAAAACCTTACATATCAACAATGAATCAAATTTCCGAGGAGAGGGGGAATTTTATTTCCAAGGAATGGCGATTTCGACCATATTTTATGCCGAATGTAGGAATACCATTCAATTCCTAAAATTTAATTCCATTTCAGTTCATTTCACTATCCATTTCAACGTACCAAACACCACATAAACAAACAACATGCCTTGTAGCCAATCCTGAATAAACATCAGCAACCTCAGCAACCTTACCATATGTGTACTACACATTGTATAATGTTTTGCAATCTGGTGTATAGGTTTATTTTATTTTTATCTTTTAATATTTTTTATCATAATGATCACTTGTGCACTTAAATCAATTTTTTGATGATTTCAGGGAACACCATCAGGTGCTCAAAACATCCCTACGCTTCTTCTTTTCCTGCCACTTTTTCTGTTGCAAGGAGCTGGAGTTTTATTTTCCATTTCAAGATTGGTAGAGAAGCTTGTGCTTTTATTACGCAATGGATCCTTAACTGGAGGTTACTTAACAATTTCTTCACGAGCTCGTGATTGTTTTGCATTCCTCCATCATGGTTCAAGGTAACTTCCTTTATGGTCTGTGCAATATTAAAATAATTTTTATTGTATGTAAGTGGTTCTTGTCATAATAGAACCTGTGAAATAGTAACACATTATAACATCTGTTAAATGTAAAATTTCTTGTTAAACAATACAGACTTCTTGGCTGGTGGTCTATTGATGAAGGAAGCAAAGAGGAACAGGCTCGTTTGTTTCATGCTGGAGCAACAGGGTCAGTTTTTCTGTGCTACAGTTAACATCTTAAATTTAGAGCTAACCCTGAAACATAGAGCCATATGCATGTTCAGCCTTGGTGAGAAATTGTGGGTTGTCTATTATTGAGTATAAATTGCTTTAGGTTATGCTATTAAAAGGAAATAAGCATTTTGTTCTTTTGATGATGGCAAGGCTGAACATAAATTAATCTTAATTTAGTTTTTCTTGTTAAACAATAGAGCCATGTATGTAATTGTGCTGAAGGAAGTTGTGACTTGACTGAGTAGAAGATGTTCCCTAGAAATGTTACTTTCATATAATTCTATTACCTACTTTGTATTTTATTAGTTATTACACAACTTAAAGTTAAAATTTGATTGAGAGATTATACAAGAGTCTTCTTCTTGCACCTGAAGCATCTGGTTTCCTAGTGTTTTGGTTAAGCTTGTAGCTTGCTTCTAGTGGGATTTAGTGGTTGGTCTTGTTCCCAAGGGAATTTGTTGGATGATTCCATGTAGGAGTTGACAGGAAGAGCTTACGATTATTACTAAAGCAGTGAAATCTGAAATCACTTTGAACTGTACTTAGCGGCTTTGAAGACACCTAACCAGAGTTTCGTAGAAAGAATCGAAGTTCGAACATGTTAGTCCAGAATTTTGATAAAAGGGTTCTTTCTGTCTATAGCATTCATTGCTCCATAAGAATACAAATGTGGTCAGATGTCATATTGGGATATGTGTCAAGTGTCAACATTGATATGCATTTGTTTATGTCTTCAAAATAGTTATCTTCAACATCTTTTTGGTTTGTGTTGTTATCCAATGAGTTTTGAAAGATGGCTTCATTTGTAGATCCCAAGTAATAGGTACGCAAATAGACTTTTTTTAGGGTAAACTGTGCAAAATGTCACCAAAAAATTTAACCATTTGAATTATCTATCCATTTCATCATTCACTTTCCTAATTGATAGAAAATAGTACTTCTCAGGTAAATAAAGATGGTATGCATGGATCTCATTAGGTATTGTCTCGGTAACAATGGTTCAAAATTAGGATTAATTTATATTAGATATGTAATTATGTTAGTGGGTTAATGAATATCTATTAATCCTATATCATTAGAATAGTCTATATATGTATGTGGGTGTAATACTCTTGATGAATAACACATTCTCAATATTCTTTCACTCTAACATGATACTAATAGTAAGATTTGAGAAAATCTAACCATAATCCACCACCAACCACCCGACGCTTAACAACTTTCTCTTCCTTCCTGCCGCCTCCATCGGGTTGTGCCCCTCCTTGATTTGTCAAACTCTCTTCCCTCTTCCATCAACACTAGTTCCTCTTTCACATGTTGCCAACTATAGTCAGTCCGACAAGACTTGTTGCTGGCATCATCTGTTCTTTCCCTTGCTTGCAATTGGTCACATAGGACACTGCTGGCATCATTTGCCCCTTCCCTCCTGGGGCATTCTTTACATAGGTAAGAACTCGTAGAGTACCGTTTCAATGTATTTTTCTAGGCTCATACATAAATTGACTCAATAGGCTGATTGTATAGGAAATATTTGGCCAAGTCACCGTTAAATGGATGAGTTTGTCAATTAACCTTTTGTACTGACTCGGGTCCTCCAACATCTCTGAATTAGTATCCTAAAAAGTGGCGACTACTCAATAGTACTCTTTGGCTTGCATCCCAAAAGACCTATCTTATGAAGAAGATCAAGTACATAATTCCTCTGAGATAACATCACCTTCTTATTTGCATAAGTAAACTCTATGTCGAGAAAATATCTTGGTGTTTCCATGTTCTTAGTGACAGTGTATTTTAAGGTGTTCTTTAACTTCTTTTATGTTTTCTTTGTCATTGCTAGTTATAAGAATATCATCAACATAAACTATAAGTAGCACACGTTCATGAGCAGTCTTCCTGTAGAAAATTGAGTGATCAATAGTACATTTCTTGAAGTCCATTTCCATCACAACTTTGCTGAATTTTTCAAACCATACTTGAGGACTTTGTTTTAGATCATAAATTGTCTTCTTAAGTTTTGCATACTCTGTTATTTCCTTGAGCAACATATCCTGATGGTTATTCCATAAACACATTCTGTTAGATTACTATACAGGAATGCATTCTTGACATCTAATTGGCATAATTCCCAAGAGTTGTTGATGGCAATGGACAAAACTATACCCTGATAGAGTTGAGACGTACAATTGGAGAGAATGTCTGATCATAATCAATCCCGTACATCTGAGTGAATCCTCGAGCCACCAATCAGGCCTTGCAGCGGTTAATGGTACCATCCACTTTGTACTTGGCAGTATAAACCCAACAGTAGGTGACTACACTAGCTCTAACAGGATGGGTCACTAACTCTCAAGTGTCATGAGCTGTTAATACAGCTACCTCTTCATCTATTGCTTCCATTGTGGAAGTAGGAGTATCTTCTGGTGATTTCTAGGAATAGACACAGAGGAGAGAGACAAGGTAAAGGCATAGAAATGAGAATGGAGAGATTCATAGGACAAAATTTAAAATGGGATGAGAAGTGGAAGAACGATTATTTTTCTGTAGAACAATAGGAAGATCTAAGTCACTAGGAGATCGATTTACATTCGCAAAGGAGGTCGATTCTGCCAAGGGAGGCACTGATAGCTGTTAATGGCGTCGATATACCTGCAAGGAACGAGGGGAGTCTGCTGGACCAACAATGGTGACTTGGGAATCTCCAATAGGAGACTTAACAATAGATAGAAGAGGAACAAACTCACTCATAGCCATAGAATCCCTAGAGTAACACATGGACTCAAAGAAGGTGACATCGTCAAACACAATACAAAATACCGATCAGATGGAGGATGAAAATACCGATATCCACGTTGAGTTCTAGAGTACCCCACAAACTGACACTTTATGGTTCTAGGAGATAGCTTATGACAAAAGCAACACATCCAAAAACTTAGGGGTCAAAGAGAATAATGTGGCATCCTTTTGAAGGCGCCTTAGGGGAATCTTACCCCTTAAAGGTGTGGAAGACATCCTTTTAATGAGATATATGGCTGTAAGAACAGCATCAGATCAGAAATATTTTAGAACTTTCATGTGAAATATGATGGTATGTGTAACATCAAGAATATGTCTGTATTTACGTTTTATCACCCCATTTTATTGATAGGTGTGAGGATAAGTGGTTTGATATATGATGCCTAAAGATGCACAATATGATTCAACGTTAGTCTAAACAAATTTCAATGCATTATCAGTCCGTAAATACTTGGGAGTAACACCAAATTTATTTTTTATTTCAACAACAAAAGTTTTGAGTACATCATAAATGTGACCACGATATTTAAGCAAAGACTCAAGACACTTTTGAAAAATCATCAATAAATACAAAGTAATAACAATGACTAGACACAGACGGGATCCTAGATGTCACAATGCACTAACTCAAACAAACTAGATCTGGACACAAGACGTAATTGTTTAAAGGAAGCATGATGGTGTTTTCCCAATTGACAAGACTCACACTCAAAAGGAGAAATAAAAACCTATGGTAATGCCTGTTGCAACTTGTAGTGGGATGGATGATCTAACTGGTAGTGTCATAGTGAAGATGGTTTAGAGGTGGATGTAACAGATGCTAATTTCCGTGATATATCGTCACTGACAAACAGGTATACACCATTTCCTCACACAGCCTAAATTAATCCTTCTCTCCATCCGTAAATCTTTAAATGTGCAGTGAAAAAGGAAAAGAGTCACATAATATAATAGTAGTTTTGTAATTATATTAGTGGAAAGAAGATTTACAGGACAATCAGGCACATATGAGACTTTATCAAGGAAAAACTGGGAAGAGACCTGCACAACTCCTCAAGAAATTGGACAAGACTAACCATCAACGATGGTCACAGACTTAATATCTGACAATTGAGAAAGATGAGTAAATAAGGTTTTTGTACTTAACATGTCGGAAGAAGTATCAGAATCAATTATCTAGACGAATCCTTAAATGTTAGAAGAGCACTTGTACCTGTGGAAGTAGAATAAGAGACTGTGGCGGCAGAGTTAGTGACCTTTAGTTGTAGGAGTTTGTCATAATTAGCTTGTGAGATAGTAACTGTCTACTCCTTACTAGTGGAAATAGTTAATGTAGACTCTGTAGTAACATGTGTAGTGGAAGGACGACCATGCAAGTCTCAGTGTCTGTCAACCTGATGACTTGTCTTGCAACAGTGAGTGCAACAAGGGTGGCCACTAGTATCAGTATGGTTAGACCACCCCTAGGAGAGCCATTACGTCCTCTAACACGTGTAACTGACATGATGGACTGATCAGAGATTGGAGAGGGAGTGGCGGTGGAAAGATGCAGAACACGAGTAAAGATCATCTGTAGATCTGATACACTATCAACTCTGAGTATCTGTCTTTGATCTCAGAATTGAGCTCTGGAGACAAACTGAAAAGCTAGATCGTCATAGTTAGCTCTTTCTGATATTACTCATCTGAGTGATGTCAACAGTCAAGGGTTGATATACCTCAAGTTAATCTAATAGGATCCTTAATAATGTAAAGTGTTCTGGAATAGACCTATTCCCTTGGCGAAGAGTGAACAACTGCGCATAGACCTTAAAAACTCTGGAGATATTCTTTTCGTGACCATAGGTAAGACGCAGAATATCTCATATCTTTTTGGCAGGCCTCAGCATCACAACTCTCCGAGCTACAGTAGGCTTTATCTATTGATCATCCAGGAGACAAATGGCGACATCATCTGCGAATCAATCATCATATGTGATGTCTTTACTATCCGGAGGAGGTTTGGTGAGATGGCTAATTTTACGGTGAGTAATGATAAATGTCTTAAAACTTTGTGTCCAAAGGAGATAGTTTGTGCCATTCAGTTTTTTAGTGGTTCCACTTAGGTGGTTTACTAGGGATTCATGTGTAGTCATGATAAACAGAAGATAATATGGTCTGATTTTGTAAGATGGGTGAAGAAATACACCTGATTTGACAAATAAATGGCTAAAAACAACTCACAAATGCCTATCGGAGGCACCACCACGCAGTTTGGAGGCACAAACACGGGTGGATATTACTTATCCACACACATACGAGGAGGAGGAGAGAAGAAGAGGCTTATACAATGGCCAGGATGTCGGATGGAGGCAACACGGGGGCTAGAAGCCCCTTTGGTGAGATCTAGGGCGGCCAACGCCACCTCCGGTTGCTACAGGAGCAGCCAACGACAGCAGGGGAGGGCGAAACCAACGATGGAAGTGCTGGAAGGGGGGTATGTCGGTGGGAGAGAAGCTTGCAGTGGTCGATGGCGACGTGCAGTGTTGGATCCAACGGCAGAGGACGGTGGCGAGGTGTTTTCTGACGAGTGGTGCTGGTGGTAGGGAGAAGTTTGGGTTAAAACTCAAGCTTTGGTACCATGTTGATATTAGAGGAGAATGATAGAGTCTAATCTCATTCAATGGAAAAGAGTTACATATTTATATGAGTAAGAGGATACCATAGACTAAATAGATATCCAATAATCCAACCCAACACACCTAATATAGATAACTCTAATATAACTCTAACAATGATCTAGAGGCATTTTTGGCCCTGGCAACTATCTATTACACTTGTTTTTGGTTTATTTTCTATATCTTTAACCATTAAACAGGGGTTCTACTATTGTGTCATCCTTACCTAGCATCGAATCTAAGTTTTTTTGTCATATTAGACCTAACTTCTCCCGATTTATGACTTATTTTGATCCTATGCTTTGCTTTGTTAATGGCATGTTTATGAAGTTGAATGAAAAGAACTACGTTTAGTGGGTAAAATCTTTTCCAAGTTATCCATAGTGCTTATAGAAAGATCAACCACATCACACAAGACCCTCTTGATATCAAAGATTTTGAGTATGATGATTGGTTTGCAGATGACGGTGTCGTGATTTCATGGCTTGTGAACAACATGAAAGAACGAATTGCTCGTGGGGTGATGATGCTCACACCTTTCAAGATCTGGGATTCCCTCAAGGGAACATATGAACATGAGAAAAACGTCTCAAGGATTGTCGAACTCTATGAGTAGGTCTTTACTTTACAACATAGTAACCAGTCTGTTCTAGAATAATATGTTATGCTTCGATCGTTGTTGGACGAACTTGAGATATATTAGCACTTTGACAGGCTACGCGAGTATCGAGAGGAGCTCGTTGTAGTCGGGTTCCTTTTAACTCTTCATTCTGAGACTGCATCTTAGATTTATGGTTAGATACTTGGCGGTGCTACTATTCCAGCATTGGATGTTGTCTTCTCTAGAGTTATACGGATTACTAAGGAGCACCATCATCTCGTATCGATCAGTTAGTCATGACTAGCACTAGTCGTGGACATGGATGAGGCAAGGGTCGCACTTCAGGGGGAGGACGTACATCAAGGTCCAGTCGGGGTATTAAACGTTGTGAACACTGTGGTTGCTCCAATCAAGTGGCGAAGAAGTGTTGGACTAAGTTTGACAAACATGAGTGGGTATAGCTCTGCTGATACTTCTACTACTGACATGATTACACAAGAGCCGATTATCATTTCTTGAGATAAGCATGAGTACTATCTCTAGTTCAAGGACTCTTAGACCATTATCTTTACTGCTTCTCATGCTTCCATAATAGGTACTAATGCGTATCTAGTCTCTCAAGATAGTTTTTGGATTATAGGTTAAGGAGTTACAACTCACTTGATAGATAATTGTGACTTATTTTTCAGATTATCTCAATTATCTGTTGTTTCTATTACCAATGAAGGTCAGTGTTCAATGGTTGGGGTTGGCTCTATTCACGTTTCCTCTCATCTGCCATTGGACAAAGTACTTTTTGTTTCAGATTTTCCTGTTAACCTCTTGTCCATTAGTGTTATTATCAAAACACTCGTGTTTTATGACCTTCAACCCATATTATTGCGTTTTCCAAGACTTTATGGATTGGTTTAGGATGTGAAGCTAAGAAAGGTCTTTATTTATTTCCTGGTGTAGGATGAGATACCAAAGAGGTTTCTATCGTCTGTGTTGAAAGTTGAGTAATTTTTTTATTACATTTCGTCTTGGTCATCCTTGTCTTAGTAAGTTACAATAAGTTTTGTCATGGATAACCATTGAATCTTTTACTTGTGAATCTTATAAGTTAGGTTAGTATCATCGTGTTACCTGTCGTCGTCTATCTACTTTTATTAGTAAGAGTCTGTATGTTAGTTAGAATCAACTTGGGTGTCTTCTGTTTCTGATTTTTGTTATTATATTGTATTTATGGATGATTACTTTAGAGTTTCATGGGTTTATTTACTTAGAAATAGATCTCATGTTCCTGTCAATGAAATAAAGATTGAATTTTCTTCTACTACTACTTGTTTCTTTTACACTGATAATGCTTTAGAATTTGTGTAATCTAAAATATCTGAGTTTTATGCTTCTCATGGTATCTTACATTAAACTTCCTGCTCCCATACCTCACAATAGAATGAGATTACTGAGCGTAAATATCGTCATATTCTAGATGTTACGTGTACTCTTATGGTTCAGACGCATGTCCTTGAATGTCACTAGTTTGACATAGTTCTTACTGCAACTTATCTAATCAAAAGATTACCGTCAATCGTTCTTTTTGGGGACATTTCTCTTTGTCGTTTAAGCCCTAGTGAAAGTCTCTTTCATCTTCCTCTCAAAGTCTTTTGGTTTTATTTGTTATGTTCAAGATTACTTACTTGGATTTGATAAGTTAGCTCTTAGGACGCTTTAGTGTATTTTTCTTGGGTATTTTAGGACTCAGAAAGGTTATTGTTGTTATTACTTATGTTTACAAAAGTTTTTGGTTTCTATTGATGTTAACTTTTTTGAGTCTGTACTGTTCTTCTCTCTCCATAGTCATGATGTATACGTCTATGCCCTTTTCGGCCCTCAGTGATAGTCTCATTGGTCTTATGTCTACTATTTTTCCATTGGTCACGTACTGAGTTTTGTCCTTTACAAGTTTATCGTTGCCACCAACAAGGAGATCTGACTACTTTGGCTCAGGTTGATGCTATTTTTGAGTCTACATGTCAACCACTTTTTAACCTCTATCCACCCATCCCCCTTCATTATGGTTAGTGTAATGTTACTTATCATTTCATTTCACATTTTGTTACCTACGATCATCTTAGCCTAAATTTTCGTCAGTTTGCTGTTTCTATTTTACTAAAATTGTACCTTGAAACTACAAGACTTTATTGATACTGCATTGGAAAGCTGCTATAGATGATGAGATACAGGCATTATAGATACGAGGTACCTAGGAGCTTGTCCACCGCCTATCTGATTCTACAATTGTTAGTTGCTGTTAGGTGTTTGTTCTCAAACGTAAACTAGATAGCTCCATTGATAGATATAAGGCTTTTCTAGTAGTTAGAGGATTCACACAGACATATAGTGTTGATTATGTAGAGTCTTTTTCGCCTATTCCATCTGGATATTACTGACAGTTTCTTAATCTATGGTTTCAAGTAAAGTCCTAAAGTTTGATTTAAGAAGTTCAATCAGATTGTTATGGGCATAGGTTTTTGTCGTTATGCGATTGATTACTCTGTCTTCATCAGGCAAAGGAGGATTGTGTGATACTGGTTTATGTTGATGTTATTTTGCTTATAGGTAGTGATACTACAGGTACTATAAAGACTAAGCAATATCTGGAAAGTCATTTCATTACAAAGGACATGGAACCACCAAGATACTTCTTGGAGATCGAGTTTGCCTATTAGAAGAGCGAGTTGGTGCTGTCTCAGAGGAAGTATGTACTTGATTTACTACAAGATACAAGTTTGTTGGGATCTAAGTCTGAGTTTACACCAGCTATTCCAAATTTAGACTTTTGGGATGATTCTTCTTAGTCTATGGAGGATCTAGGCAGATACAGGAGATTAATTGGTAACTTATATACTTGACAGTGATTAGACTAGATATAACCTATGTTGTAGGCCTACTAAGTCAGTTCATGCATGAGCCCAGAGTGGTTCGCTAAACATGAGTTTTTCGTGTGCTTGCTTATATCAAAGAGCTGCAAGAAAAGGTTTATTGTTTGAGGATTACGGACATCTAAATATTGAAGTCTTCTCTTACTCTTTAATTATGTAGGAGACAAAGTTGACAGGAAATATCTGGTTGACTATCGCATTTATGTTGAAGGCAATTTGGTTACTTAGGACAGCAAGAAGCAAAATGTTGTTTTTCGTTTGAATGTTGAGACAGAGTACAGGTTTATGGTTCAAACAACTTGTGAGATGGTGTGTTACATTCGTTATTGAGTGAATTTAGATTTCTTTTTCAAATTCTTATGCTTATGCACTGTGACAATCAGACAGTTATATTCATTGCAAATAATTATATATTCCACGAATATATAAAGTATATTGAAGTTGATTGTCACTATATTAGAGACTTGATTGTAAGAGTCATATCCATGTCTTATATCTCTTCTACTAAAGAACTTGCTGATGTCTTTACGAAGGGATTAGGAGTTAAGGTATTCGAGTCTCTATGTAACAATTGGGGTATGATGGATATATATACTTTAACTTGAGGGAGAGTATTAAATATGTTACTATGTTAGTGGATTAATGGATATCCATTAACCCTATGTCATTATAGTAGTCTTGATATGTATGTGGATGTAATACTCTTAATCAATAACACAACTCTCATTATTCTTTCTACTCAACAATTTACATATATGATTTTTCACTGATACGGTCTTCTGTTTGACCCATTCAGATATAATACCTTTTGTGGCTATCCACCTGAAATAGTGAAGAAAATGCCCAAAAAGGATTTAACGGAGGAGGTAAGTTTTTTTATTAATGTTCTTTATTTTGTTTTATCATTTTCTGTGATGCTACTTTTTTTGAATGCTGTTATGGTATAGTTGCTAATTATACCTAAATACTGAAATTGTAGATTTGGCGACTGCAAGCTGCATTGGGAGAGCAAGCTGAAATCACTAAATATAGCCAGCAGGAGTACGAAAGGCTTCAAAATGTACCTTTTCAGATCTTACCTAAAATTGTGTTTGTTTTTTTTTAATTCAAAGATTTTGCTACTTTTGTTGGGTAGGGCTCCAATGGAAAGAATCTATTGTGTTTGTTTTGAATATTTGGTTGACATAATTATGATTTTGCTACCTGTTAGTTGGCTTATAGACTGATTAAATATTTCTTTGAATATTAAAGTATTAGAGTTGACACCATTTGTAGATTAAATTTGTTCCTAACAACATTTGTAAATTTGTTCCTATTGAACTGACAAATGCTCCTGTAAATTTTTCTAGCCCAAAAGCTCAATATTAATGCTGTTAGATGACATTTCAAACAAGCTTATTCTGCAATTTCATAATAGAAATGCAGTTAAGAGTCGAGACTCTCGGCAGTTTACTGTCAGAATCCCGACCTAGGTTAAAATGCTATTGCAAATGGTTTTTCAGAGGTACATTTGCTATTTCTACTCGCTTTAAGGCACATATACATGTGCACAAAATTTTAAAAAATATGTTTGTATTACTTCATTTAGTGAGTGAATGAATGATGATCATAACATTCTTCTAGTTTTCTCCTCATTTTTCAAATTTAAAGCAGAAAATTTTGTGCTCTTGATTAGTTGAGAGATTTATCTTCTAGATAATGGTTACCGATTAGTATTTCAAATATATTTGGTAGTTCAATCTCATAACATGAGTTGTACATCAGGAAAAGGTCCTTTGTAGAGTTTGCTTCGAGGGAGAGATATGCATGGTCCTGCTTCCATGCAGGCACCGCACTTTGTGCAAGTATGCTTCATCTACTCTTGTTGGCCGTCCCTCCATTTTTCAGATAGTTCTTTGTTTGTTTTCAAGTGGTAACTATACTCTTGCATTTCTCATGATTTAAGTTATTTACGAATTTTGCCAGGCCTTGTTCTGAGAAGTGTAAAAAGTGCCCCATATGCCGTGTCCCCATTGAAGAACGCATGCCGGTCTATGATGTTTAACATCCTTCACTGACCTATTAAAAACGAAGAAGAAATCAACGAAGGTGGAAAAAGGAAGAAATTTATAGTTTAACAACAGTGTGCTTACGTCCTTGTACAAAAGAAGTTTGTGCGCTTGATTTGTTGTACAGATATTTAATGGGCTGGAAGTTTCAGGTTGAACTTCACTATTTTTGTTGTCATGGCATGACTTTCTGTAAAACTGTGATAGAAAGGCTGCTGGTCTTGAATGCAGTCTACATGTATATAACTCGGGTAATATACCAAATTCGTTGTGCTCAAGTGAAGGATGATGTGTGGAGAAATTGTTATTACCTTGTGTGTTGTATTCATTGATTTGTTGGTCAGCCAAGAGAATATGGTCAACAACGTCGAATTTGACAGTAAAGCTGCATAGATGGCAGGGGTGTTGTTACATTTGTTGGTTTAAATCATTAAATCAAATCAAGTCGGTTTGGTTTTCTATAAACAAATTGGTTTGAGAATTTTGAAAGTTGATAAAAGATAGTTCCGTTAAACTTGATAAGGGATGAACAAGTATGGTTTAAGAATATTATTATAGGAATCATATTTTCCATAGCTGAGGTTGCATCCTTAGTCTCCATCTATCAATCATGGATCTTTAAGAAAATTGTGAAAATAAAAACCACGATCTGTTGAATCCATTGATTTTTAGATTTTGAAATTCAAAAAAAAAAAATCCAAAAATGGAAAATAATGATTTTACCTTCTACTGCCCACATTTCTCTCACTCCCTCTTCTTAAATTAACACTAAAAAATGGAATAAAAAATCTTTATTTAATTTGACCGTTAACAAGTCGTAGTTCCTTATTTCTACTCAAATCCACCTCCATGAGTGGGACATCACCATAGCCTCAGTTGGGACATCACTGTGACCTTTTGTTAATTCAATGACCTTGAGGACTGCAACGTCATCACTGTCGCGGGCAAGTCCATGGGGCACGGGTTTGTGCAGGTGGGCAGACGTGTAGAGGGTGCTTGAGCAGTTGCAGAAGAGGATTCTGAATCGAATGGCGGTTTGATAGCTCGCGACATTGGGTCTTCATAGGTTGGTGGTGGGGAGAGGAAGGTGGAGGTGGGGGGTTCGGTGGCTGTGGTTGTACCAGGGCTTGGGACGAGA
>JAMKQA010005373.1:0-28180 GCA_024699735.1 Posidonia australis
GAATATCAAAAGACACCAGGATTCGTTCCATTGGAACAAACCGTGGACAGGAAAATCAGAATATCAAAAGACACCAGGATTCGTTCCATCGGAACGAAAAGTGGATCGGAAAATTCAGAATATCAAGACACCAGCATTCATTCCTTCAGAACGAACCATGGATAGGATTACCAGAATATCAAAAGACACTAAGATTCGTTCCATCGGAACGAACCGTGGAGTGGAAAATTCAGGATATCAAAAGACACAAGGATTCGTTGCATTGGAACGAACTGTGGAATGGAAAATCAGAATATCAAAAGACACCAGGATTCGTCCAGTCGAACGATCCGTGGATAGGAAAATCAGAATATCAAAAGACACCAGGATTCGTTCCATTGGAACAAACCGTGGACAGGAAAATCAGAATATCAAAAGACACCAGGATTCGTTCCATCGGAACGAACAGTGGATCGGAAAATTCAGAATATCAAGACACCAGGATTCGTTCCTTCAGAACGAACCGTGGATAGGATTACCAGAATATCAAAAGACACTGAGATTCGTTCCTTCGGAACGAACCTTGGATTGTAAAATTCAGGATATCAAAAGACACAAGGATTCGTTGCATTGGAACGAACTGTGGAATGGAAAATCAGAATATCAAAAGACACCAGGATTCGTTCCAGTGGAACGATCCGTGGATAGGAAAATCAGAATATCAAAACACCAGGATTCGTTCCATTGGAACAAACCGTGGACAGGAAAATCAGAATATCAAAAGACACCAGGATTCATTCCATTGGAATGAACCGCGGATAGGAAAATCTGAATATCAAAAGACACTAGGATTCGTTCCATTGGAACGAACTGTGGGTATGATAATTGGAATATCAAATGACACCAGGATTCGTTCATCAGAATGAACCGTGGATAGGAAAATCAGAATATCAAAAGACACCAGGATTCGTTCCATCAAAACGAACTGTGGATCGGGAAAACACACAAGGATTCGTTCATCGGAACGAACCGTGGATAGGAAAACTAGTATATCAAAAGTCACCGAGATTCGTTCCATCAGAACGAACCGTGGATAGGAAAATTCAGAATATCAAAAGACACCAGGATTCTTTCCATCGAAACGAACCGTGGATGGTTAAAATCACACCAAGATTCGTTCCATCGGAATGAACCGTGGATGGGAAAACCAGAATATCAAAAGGCACCAGGATTCGATCCATTGGAACGAACCGTGGAAAGGAAAATTAGAATATCAAAAGACACCTGGATTCGTTCCATTGGAACGAACTGTGGAAAGGAAAATCAGAATATCAAAAGACACCATGATTCCTTCCATTGGAACGAACCGTGGATAGGAAAATCAGAATATCTAAGGACACTAGGATTCGTTCCATTGGAACGAACCGTGGATAGGAAAATCAGAATTTCAAAAGACACTAGGATTCGTTCCATTAGAAGGAACTGTGGGTAAGATAATTGGAATATCAAATGACACCAGGATTCGTTCATCAGAACGAACCGTGGATAGGAAAATCAGAATATCAAAAGACACCAAGATTCGTTCCATCAAGACGAACTGTGGATAGGAAAAACACACAAGGATACGTTCATCGGAACGAACCGTGGATAGGAAAACTAGTGCATCAAAAGTCACCGGGATTCGTTCCATCAGAACGAACCGTGGATAGGAAAATTCAGAATATCCTAAGACACCAGGATTCGTTCCATCGAAACGAACCGTGGATGGGAAAAATTACACCATGATTCATTCCATCGGAATGAACCGTGGATGGGAAAACCTGAATATCTAAAGACACCAGGATTCGATCCATTGGAACGGACCGTGGAAAGGAAAATCAGAATATCTAAAGACACCTGGATTCGTTCCATTGGAACGAACTGTGGAAAGGAAAATCAGAATATCAAATGACACCAGGATTCCTTCCATTGGAACGAACCGTGGATAGAAAAATCAGAATATCTAAGGACACTAGGATTCGTTCCATTGGAACGAACCATGGATAGGAAAATCAGAATATCAAAGGACACTAGGATTCATTCCATTGGAATTAACCGTGGATAGGAAAATCAGACTATCAAAAGACACCAGGATTCGTTCATTGGAACGAACCGTGGATAGGAAAATCAAAATATCAAGAGACACCATGATTCCATCCTTTGGAACGAACCATGGATTGGAAAATCAGAATGTCAAAAGACGCTAGGATTGGTTCCATCGAAATGAAGCGTGGATGGGAAAAACACACCAGGATTCGTTCCATCGGAATGAACCGTGGATAGGAAAATCATACCAGGATTCGTTCCAGCGGAAGGATCCGTGGATCAGAAAATCAGAATATCAAAAGACACCAGGATTTGTTCTTCGGAACGAACCGTGGATAGGAAAACTAGTATATAAAAAGACGCCAAGATTCGTTCCGTCAAAATGAACCATGGATAGGAAAAATCACACTAGGAATCGTTCCATCAGAACGAACCATGGGAGGGAAAAATCACACCAGGATTCGTTCCATCGGAACAAACCGTGGATGGGAAAACTAGAATATCTAAAGACACTAGGATTCATTCCATTGGAACGAACCGTGGAATGGAAAATCAGAACATGAAAAGAAACAAGGATTCGTTCCTTTGGTACGAACCGTCGATAGGAAAACCAGAATATCAAAAGACTCCAGGATTCATTCCAATGGAATGAACCGCGGATAGGAAAATCAGAATATCAAAGGACACTAGGATTCGTTCCATTGGAACGAACTGTGGGTATGATAATTGGAATATCAAATGACACTAGGATTCGTTCATCAGAATGGACCGTGGATAGGAAAATCAGAAAATCAAAAGACACCAGAATTCATTCCATTGGAATGAACCGCGGAAAGGAAAATCAGAATATAAAAAGACACCAGGATTCGTTCCATTGGAAGGAACTGTGGGTATGATAATTGGAATATCAAATGACACCAGGATTCGGTCATCAGAATGAACCGTGGATAGGAAAATCAGAATATCAAAAGACACCAAGATTCATTCCCTCAAAACGAACTGTGGATAGGAAAAACACACCAGGATTCGTTCCATCGGAACAAACCGTGGATGGGAAAACCAGAATATCTAAAGACACTAGGATTCATTCCTTAGGAACGAACCGTGGATTGGAAAATCAGAACATCAAAAGAAACCAGGATTCGTTCCTTGGGTACGAACCGTCGATAGGAAAACTAGAATTTCAAAAGACTCCAGGATTCATTCCAATGGAATGAACCGCGGATAGGAAAATCAGAATATCAAAGGACACAAGGATTCGTTCCATTGGAACGAACTATGGGTATGTTAATTGGAATATCAAATGACACCAGGATTCGTTCATCAGAATGGACCGTGGATAGGAAAATCGGAATATCAAAAGGCACCAGGATTCGTTCCATCAAAACGAACTGTGGATAGGAAAAACACACCAGGATTCGTTCATCTGAACGAATCGTGGTTAGGTAAACTAGTATATCAAAAGTCACCGGGATTCGTTCCATCAGAACGAACCGTGGATTGGAAAATTCAGAATATCGAAAGACACCAGGATTCGTTCCATCGAAACGAACCGTGGATGGGAAAAATCACACCATGATTCGTTCCATCGGAATGAACCGTGGATGGGAAAACCAGAATATCTAAAGACACCAGGATTCGATCCATTGGAACGAACCGTGGAAAGGAAAATCAGAATATCTAAAGACACCTGGATTCGTTCCATGGGAACGAACTGTGGAAAGGAAAATCAGAATATCAAAAGACACCATGATTCCTTCCATTGGAACGAACCGTGGATAGGAAAATCCAAATATCTAAGGACACTAGGATTCGTTCCATTGGAACGAACCGTGGATTGGAAAATCAGAATATCAAAAGACACTAGGATTCGTTCCATGGGAATGAACCGTGGATAGGAAAATCAGACTATCAAAAGACACCAAGATTAGTTCATTGGAACGAACCGTGGATAGGAAAATCGAAATATCAAAAGACACCAGGATTCCATCCATTGGAACGAACCATGGATTGGAAAATCAGAATGTCAAAAGACACTAGGATTGGTTCCATCGAAACGAAGCGTGAATGGGAAAAGCACACCAAGATTCGTTCCATCGGAATGAACCGTGGATAGGAAAATCACACCAGGATTCGTTCCAGCGGAACGATCCGTGGATCAAGAAAAACAGAATATCAAAAGACACCAGGATTCGTTCATCGGAACGAACTGTGGATTGGTAAACTAGTATATCAAAAGACGCCAGGATTCGTTCCGTCAGAACGAACCATGGATAGGAAAAATCACACCAGGTTTCGTTCCATCGAAACGAACCGTGGGAGGGAAAAATCACACCAGGATTCGTTCCATCGGAACAAACCGTGGATGGGAAAACCAGAATATCTAAAGACACTAGGATTCATTCCATTGGAATGAACCGTGGATTTGAAAATAAGAACATCAAAAGAAACCTGGATTCGTTCCTTCGGTACGAACCGTCGATAGGAAAACCAAAATATCAAAAGACTCCAAGATTCATTCCAATGGAACGAACAGTGAATAGGAAAAATCGGAATATCAAAAGACACCAGGATTCGTTCCATTGGAACGAACCGTGGATAGGAAAATCAGAATAACAAAAGACACCAGGATTCGTTCCATCGGAACGAACTGTGGATAGGAAAATTCAGAATATCAAAAGACACCTGGATTCGTTCCATCAGAACGAACCGTGGATAGGAAAACAAGAATATCAGAAGACAGCAGGATTCGTTCCTTCGGAACGCACCGTGGATAGGAAAATTCCGGATATCAAAAGACACCAGGATTCGTTCCATTGGAATGAACCATGGATAGGAAAATCAGACTATCAAAAGACACCAGGATTCGTTCATTGGAACGAACCGTGGATAGGAAAATCGAAATATCAAAAGACACCAAGATTCCATCCGTTGGAACGAACCATGGATTGGAAAATCAGAATGTCAAAAGACACTAGGATTGGTTCCATAGAAATGAAGCGTGGATGGGAAAAACACACCAGGATTCGTTCCATCGGAATGAACCGTGGATAGGAAAATCACACCAGGATTCGTTCCAGCGGAACGATCCGTGGATCAGAAAATCAGAATATCAAAAGACACCAGGATTCGTTCATCGGAACGAACAGTGGATAGGAAAACTAGTATATCAAAAGACGCCAGGATTCGTTTCGTCAGAACGAACCATGGATAGGAAAAATCACACCAGGATTCGTTCCATTGGAACGAACCGTGGGAGGGAAAAATCACACCAGGATTCGTTCCATCGGAACAAATCGTGGATGGGAAAACCAGAATATCAAAAGACACTAGGATTCATTCCATTGGAACGAACCGTGGATTGGAAAATCAGAACATCAAAAGAAACTAGGATTCGTTCCTTCGGTACGAACCGTCGATAGGAAAACCGAAATATCAAAAGACTCCAGGATTCATTCCAATGGAACGAACAGTGAATCGGAAAAATAAGAATATCAAAAGACACCAGGATTCTTTCCATTGGAATGAACCGTGGTTAGGAAAATCAGAATATCAAAAGACACCAGGATTCGTTCCATCGGAACGAACTGTGGATAGGAAAATTCAGAATATCAAAAGACACCTGGATTCGTTCCATCAGAACGAACCGTGGATAGGAAAACAAGAATATCAAAAGACACCAGGATTCGTTCCATCGGAATGAACCATGGATAGGAAAATCAGAATATCAAAAGACTCCATTATTCGTTCCATTGGAACGAACCGTGGTTAGGAATATCCGAATATCAAAAGACACCAGGATTCGTTCATCGGAACGAACCGTGGAAAGGAAAATCAGAATATCAAAAGACACCTAGATTCGTTCCATTGGAACGAACAGTGGATAGGAAAATCAGAAAATCCGAAGATACCGGGATTAGTTCCATCGAAACGAACCATGGATAGGAAAAACACACTAGGATTCGTTCCATCGGATAAAACCGTGGATAGGAAAATCACACTTGGATTCGTTCCATCGGAACGATCCGTGGATCGGAAAATCAGAATATATTAAACACCAGCATTCGTTCATCGGAATGAACCATGGATAGGAAAATCAGAATATCAAAAGAAACCAGGATTCGTTCCATTGGAACGAACCGTGGATGGGAAAATCATAATATCAAAAGACACTTGGATTCGTTCCATTGGAACGAACCGTGGATAGGAAAATCAGAATATCAAAAGACACCTGGATTTATTCCATCGAAACGAACAGTGGATAGGAAAATTCAGAATATCAAGATACCAGGATTCGTTCCTTCAGAACGAACCGTGGATAGGATTACCAGAATATCAAAAGACACTAGGATTCGTTCCTTCGGAACGAACCGTGGATTGGAAAATTCAAGATATCTAAAGTCACCACGATTCGTTCCATTGGAATGAACTGTGGAATGGAAAATCAGAATATCAAAAGACTCCAGGATTCGTTCCAGTGGAACGATCCTTGGATAGGAAAATCAGAATATCAAAAGACACCAGGATTCGTTCGATTGGAACAAACCGTGGACACGAAAATCAGAATATCAAAAGACACCAGGATTCGTTCATCAGAATGAATCGTGGATAGGAAAATCAGAATATCAAAAGACACTAGGATTCGTTCCATCAAAACGAACTGTGGATAGGAAAAACACACCAGGAGACGTTCATCGGAACGAACCGTGGATAGGAAAACTTGTATATCAAAAGTCACCGGGATTCGTTCCATCAGAACGAACCGTGGATAGGAAAATTCGGAATATCAAAAGACACCAGGATTCGTTCCATCGGAACAAACCGTGGGAGGGAAAAATCACACCAGGATTCGTTTCATCGGAACAAACCGTGGATGGGAAAACCAGAATATCTAAAGACACTAGGATTCATTCCATTGGAACGAACCGTGGATTGGAAAATCAGAACATCAAAAGAATCCAGGATTCGTTCCTTCGGTACGAATCGTCGATAGGAAAACCAGAATATCAAAAGACTCCTGGATTCATTCCAATGGAACGAACAGTGAATAGGAAAAATCAGAATATCAAAAGACACCAGGATTCGTTCCATTGAAACGAACCGTGGATAGGAGAATCAGAATATCAAAAGACACCAGGATTCGTTCCATCGGAACGAACAGTGGATAGGAAAATTCAGAATATCAAATGACACCTGGATTCGTTCCATCGGAATGAACCGTGGATAGGAAAACAAGAATATCAAAAGACACGTGGATTCGTTCCATTGGAACGAACCGTGGAAAGGAAAATCAGAATATCAAAAGGCACCATGATTCGTTCCTTTGGAACGAACCGTGGATAGGAAAATCAGAATATCAAAACACACATGGATTCGTTCCATCGGAATGAACCGTGGATAGGAAAATCAGAATATCAAAAGACACCATGATTCGTTCCATCGAAACGAACCGCGGATGGGAAAAACACACCAGGATTCGTTCCATCTGAATGAACCGTGGATTGGAAAATCACACCATGATACGTTCCAGCACAATGATCTGTGGATCGAAAAATCTGAATATCAAAAGACACCAGGATTCGTTCATCCGAAGAAACCGTGGATAGGAAAACTAGTATATCAAAAGCCACCAGGATTCGTTCCGTCAGAACGAACCGTGGATGGGAAAAATCACAATTGGATTCGTTCCATCGAAACGAACCATGGATGGGAAAACCAGAATATCTAAAGACACCTGGATTCGTTCCATTGGAACGAACCGTGGAATAGAAAATCAGAACATCAAAAGAAACCATGATTTGTTCCTTCGGAACGAACCGTGGATAGGAAAACCAGAATATCAAAAGACTCCAGGATTCGTTCCATTGGAACGAATCGTGGATAGGAAAATCAGAATATCAGAAGACACAAAGATTCGTTCATCAGAACGAACCGTGGATAGGAAAATCAGAATATCAAAAGCCACCAGGATTAGTTCCTAGGAACGAACTGTGAATAGGAAAATCAGAATATCAGAAGACCGCAGGATTCGTTCCATCGGAGAGAACCATGGAAAGGAAAATCAGAATATCAAAAGGCCCCAGGTTTCGTTCCATTGGAATGAACCGTGGATAGGAAAATCATAATATCAAAAGACACCAGGATTCATTCCATCGGAATGAACCATGGATAGGAAAATCAGAATATCAAAAGACACCTGGATTCGTTCCGTTGGAACGAACCGTGGATAGGAATATCCGATTATCAAAAGACACCAGGATTCGTTCATCGGAACGAACCGTGGATAGGAAAATCCGAATAACAAAAGACACCTAGATTCGTTCCATTGGAACGAACCGTGCATAGGAAAATCAGAATATCCGAAGACACCGGGATTCGTTCCATCGAAACGAACCATGGATAGGAAAAACACACTAGGATTTGTTCCATCGGATTGAACCGTGGATAGGAAAATCACACTAGGATTCGTTCCATCGGAACGATCCGTGGATCGGAAAATCAGAATATCTTAAACACCAACATTCGTTCATCGGAACGAACCATGGATAGGAAAATCAGAATATCAAAAGACACCAGGATTCGTTCCATTGGAACGAACCGTGGATGGGAAAATCATAATATCAACAGACACTAGGATTTGTTCCATTGGAACGAACTGTGGATAGGAAAATCAGAATATCAAAAGACACCTGGATTTGTTCCATCGGAACGAATAGTGGATAGGAAAATTCAGGATATCAAAAGACACCAGGATTCGTTCCATTGGAACGAACTGTGGAATTGAAAATCAGAATATCAAAAGACACCAGGAATCGTTCCATTGGAACAAACCGTGGACAGGAAAATCAGAATATCAAAAGACACCAGGATTCATTCCATTGGAATGAATCGCGGATAGGAAAATCAGAATATCAAAAGACAACAGGATTCGTTCCATTGGAACAAACCGTGGACAGGAAAATCAGAATATCAAAAGACACCAGGATTCATTCCTTTGGAATGAACCGCAGATAGGAAAATCAGAATATCAAAAGTCACTAAGATTCGTTCCGTTGGAATGAACTGTGGGTATGATAATTGGAATATCAAATGACACCAGGATTCGTTCCTTCAAAACGGACTGTGGATAGGAAAAACACACCAGGATTCGTTCATCGGAACGAGCCGTGGATAGGAAGACTAGTATATCAAAATTCACTGGGATTCGTTCCATCATAACGAATCGTGGATAGGAAAATTCAGAATATCAAAAGACACCAGGATTCGTTCCATCGAAACGAACTGTGGATGGGAAAAATCACACCATGATTCGCTCCATCGGAATGAACCATGGATGGGAAAACTAGAATATCTAAAGGCACCAGGATTCGATCCATTGGAACGAACTGTGGAAAGGAAAATCAGAATATCAAAAGACACCTGGATTCGTTCCATTGGAACGAACTGTGGAAAGGAAAATCAGAATATCAAAAGACACCAGGATTCCTTCCGTTGAACGAATCATGGATAGGAAAATCAGAATATCAAAGGACACTAGGATTCGTTCCAATGGAACGAACCGTGTATAGCAAAATCAGAATATCAAAAGACACTAGGATTCGTTCCATTGGAATGAACCGTGGATAGGAAAATCAGACTATCAAAAGACACCAGGATTCGTTCATTGGAACGAACCGTGGATATGAAAATCGAAATATCAAAAGACACCAGATTCCATCCATTGGAGCGAACCATGGATTGGAAAATCAGAATGTGAAAAGACACTAGGATTGGTTCCATCGAAACGAAGCGTGGATGGGAAAAACACACCAGGATTCGTTCCATCTGAATGAACCGTGGATAGGAAAATCACACCAGGATTCGTTCCAGCGGAACGATCCGTGGATCAGAAAATCAGAATATCAAAAGACACCAGGATTCGTTCATCGGAACGAACAGTGGATAGGAAAACTAGTATATCAAAAGACGCCAGGATTCGTTCCGTCAGAATGAACCATGGATAGGAAAAATCACACCAGGATTCGTTCCATCTGAACGAACCATGGGATGGAAAAATCACACCAGGATTCGTTCCATCGGAACAAACCTTGGATGGGAAAACCAGAATATCTAAAGACACTAGGATTCTTTCCATTGCAACGAACTGTGGATTGGAAAATCAGAACATCAAAAGAAACCAGGATTCGTTCCTTCGGTACGAACCGTCGATAGGAAAACCAGAAAATCAAAAGACTCCAGGATTCATTCCAATGGAACAAACAGTGAATAGGAAAAATCAAAATATCAAAAGACACTAGGATTCGTTCCATCGGAACGAACAGTGGATAGGAAAATTCAGAATATCAAAAGACACCTGGATTCGTTCCATCGGAACGAACCGTGTATAGGAAAACAAGAATATCAAAAGACAGCAGGATTCGTTCCATCGGAACGAACCGTGGATAGGAAAATTCAGGATATCAAAAGACACCAGGATTCGTTCCATTGGAACGAACTGTGGAAAGGAAAATTAGAATATCAAAAGGCACTAGGATTCGTTCCATTGGAACGAACTGTGGATTGGAAAATCAGAATATCAAAACACACCTGGATTCGTTCCATCGGAATGAACCGTGGATAGGGAAATCAGAATATCAAAAGACACCAGGATTCGTTCCATCGAAACGAACCGCGGATGGGAAAAACACACCAGGATTCGTTCCATCGGAATGAACCGTGGATAGGAAAATCACACCATGATTCGTTCCAGCACAATGATCCGTGGATCGAAAAATCTGAATATCAAAAGACACCAGGATTCGTTCATCAGAAGAAACCGAGGATAGGAAAACTAGTATATCAAAAGCCACCAGGATTCGTTCTGTCAGAATGAACCGTGGATGGGAAAAATCACAACTGGATTCGTTCCATCGAAATGAACCGTGGATGGGAAAACCAGAATATCTAAAGACACCTGGATTCATTCCATTGGAACGAACCGTGGATTAGAAAATCAGAACATCAGAAGAAACCAGGATTTGTTCCTTCGTAACGAACCATGGATAGGAAAACTAGAATATCAAAAGACTCCAGGATTCGTTCCATTGGAACGAATCGTGGATTGGAAAATCAGAATATCAGAATATCAGAAGACACCAGGATTCATTCATTAGAACGAACCGTGGATAGGAAAACCAGAATATCAAAAGACAACAGGATTAGTTCCAAGGAACGAACTGTGAATAGGAAAATCAGAATATCTGAAGACCGCAGGATTCGTTCCATAAGAGCGAACCATGGAAAGGAAAATCAGAATATCAAAAGGCATCTGGTTTCGTTCCGTTGGAATGAACCCTGGATAGAAAAATCAGAATATCAAAAGACACCAGGATTCATTCCATCGGAATGAACCATGGATAGGAAAATCAGAATATCAAAAGACACCAGGATTCGTTCCATTGGAACGAACCGTTGATAGGAATATCCGAATATCAAACGACACCAGGATTCGTTCATCGGAACGAATCGTGGATAAGAAAATCAGAATATCAAAAGACACCTAGATTCGTTCCATTGAATGAACCGTGGATAGGAAAATCAGAATATCCGAAGGCACCGGGATTCGTTCCATCGGAACGAACAATGGATAGGAAAAACACACTAGGATTCGTTCCATCGGATTGAACCGTGGATAGGAAAATCACACTAGGATTCGTTCCATCGGAACGATCCGTGGATCGGAAAATCAGAATATCTTAAACACCAGCATTCGTTCATCGGAACGAACCATGGATAGGAAAATCAGAATATCAAAAGACACCAGGATTCGTTCCATTGGAACGAACCGTGGATGGGAAAATCATAATATCAAAAGACACTAGGATTCGTTCCATTGGAACAAACCGTGGATAGGAAAATCAGAATATCAAAAGACACCAGGATTCAATCCATTGGAATGAACCGCGGATAGGAAAATCAGAATATCAAAAGTCACTAGGATTCGTTCCATTGGAACGAACTGTGGGTATGATAATTGGAATATCAATTCACACCAGGATTCGTTCATCAGAATGAACCGTGGATAGGAAAATCAGAATATCAAAAGTCATTAGGATTCGTTCCATCAAAACGAACTGTGGATAGGAAAAACACACCAGGATTCGTTCATCGGAACGAACCGTGGATAGGAAAACTAGTATATCAAAAGTCACCGGGATTCGTTCCATCTGAACGAACCGTGGATAGGAAAATTCAGAATAACATAAGACACCAGGATTCGTTCCATCAAAACGAACCGTGGATGGGAAAAATCGCACCAAGATTCGTTCCATCGGAATGAACCGTGGATGGGAAAACCAGAATATCTAAAGGCACCAGGATTCGATCCATTGGAAAGGAACCATGGAATGGAAAATCAGAATATCAAAAGACACCTGGATTCGTTCCATTGGAGCGAACTGTGGAAAGGAAAATCAGAATATCAAAAGACACCAGGATTCCTTCCATTGGAACGAACCGTGTATAGGAAAATCAGAATATCTAAGGACACTCGGATTCGTTCCATTGGAACGAACCGTGGATAGGAAAATCAGAATATCAAAAGACACTAGGATTCGTTCCATTGGAAGGAACTGTGGGTATGATAATTGGAATATCCAATGACACCAGGATTGGTTCATCAGAATGAACCGTGGATAGGAAAATCAGAATATCAAAAGACACCAAGATTCGTTCCATCAAAACGAACTGTAGATAGGAAAAACACACCAGGATTCATTCATCGGAACGAACCGTGGATAGGAAAACTAATATATCAAAAGTCACCGGGATTCGTTCCATCAGAACGAACCATGGATAGGAAAATTCAGAATATCAAAAGACACCAGGATTCGTTCCATTGAAACGAACCGTGGATGGGAAAAATCACACCAAGATTCGTTCCATCGGAATGAACCGTGGATGGGAAAACCAGAATATCTAAAGACACCAGGATTCGATCCATTGGAACGAACCGTGGGAAGGAAAATCAGAATATCAAAAGACACCTGGGTTCATTCCATTGGAACGAACTGTGCAATGGAAAATCAGAATATCAAAAGACACCAGGATTCCTTCCATTGGAACAAACCGTGGATAGGAAAATCGGAATATCTAAGGACACTAGGATTCGTTCCATTGGAACGAACCGTGGATAGGAAAATCAGAATATCAAAAGACACTAGGATTCGTTCCATTGGAATGAACCGTGGATTGGAAAATCAGACTATCAAAAGACACCAGGATTCATTCATTGGAACGAACCGTGGATTGGAAAATCGAAATATCAAAAGACACTAGGATTCCATCCATTGGAACGAACCATGGATTGGAAAATCAGAATGTCAAAAGACACTAGGATTGGTTCCATCAAAACGATACGTGGATGGGAAAAACACACCAGGATTCGTTCCATCGGAATGAACCGTGGATAGGAAAATCACACCAAGATTCGTTCCAGTGGAACGATCCGTGATAAGAAAATCAGAATATCAAAAGACACCAGGATTAGTTCATCGGAACGAACAGTGGATAGGAAAACTAGTATATCAAAAGACGCCAGGATTTGTTCCGTCAGAACGAACCATGGATAGGAAAAATAACACCAGGATTCGTTCCATCGGAATGAACCGTGGGAGGGAAAAATAACACCAGGATTAGTTCCATCGGAACAAACCGTGGATGGGAAAACCAGATATCTAAAGACACTAGGATTCATTCCATTGGAACGAACCGTGGATTGGAAAATAAGAACATCAAAAGAAACCAGGATTCGTTCCTTCGGTACGAACCGTCGATAGGAAAACCAAAATATCAAAAGACTCCAGGATTCATTCCAATGGAACGAACAGTGAATAGGAAAAATCAGAATATAAAAAGACACCAGGATTCGTTCCAATGGAACGAACCGTGGATAGGAAAATCTGAATATCAAAAGACACCAGGATTCGTTCCATCGGAACGAACAATGGATAAGAAAATTCAGAATATCAAAAGACACTTGGATTCGTTCCATCGGAAAGAACTGTGGATAGGAAAACAAGAATATCAAAAGACACCAGGATTCGTTCCATCGGAACGAACCGTGGATTGGAAAATTCTGGATATCAAAAGACACCAGGATTCGTTCCATTGGAACGAACCGTGGAAAGGAAAATCAGAATATCAAAAGGCACCAGGATTCGTTCCACTGGAATGAACCGTGGATAGGAAAATCAGAATATCAAAACACACCAGGATTCGTTCCATTGGAACGAACCGTGGATTGGAAAATCAGAATATCAAAACACACCTGGATTCGTTCCATCGGAATGAACCGTGGATAGGAAAATCAGAATATCCGAAGACACCGGGATTCGTTCCATCGAAACGAACCAAGGATAGGAAAAACACACCAGGATTCGTTCCATCGGATTGAACCGTGGATAGGAAGATCACACTAGGAATTGTTCCATCGGAACGATCCGTGGATCGAAAAATCAGAATATCTTAAACACCAGCATTCGTTCATCAGAACGAACCATGGATAGGAAAATCTGAATATGAAAAGTCACCAGGATTCGTTCCATTGGATCGAACCGTGCATGGGAAAATCATAATATCAAAAGACACTAGGATTCGTTCCATTGGAACGAACCGTGGATAGGAAAATCAGAATATCAAAAGACACTTGGATTTGTTCCATCGGAACGAATAGTGGATAGGAAAATTCAGAATATCAAGACACCTGGATTCGTTCCTTCAGAACGAACCGTGGATAGGATCACCAGAATATCAAAAGACACTAGGATTCGTTCCTTCGGAACGAACCGTGGATTGGAAAATTCAGGATATCAAAAGACACCAGGATTCATTCCATTGGAACGAACTGTGGAATGGAAAATCAAAATATCAAAAGACACCAGGATTCGTTCCAGTGGAACGATCCGTGGATAGGAAAATCAGAATATCAAAAGACACCAGGATTCGTTCCATTGGAACAAACCGTGGACAGGAAAATCAGAATATCAAAAGACACCAGGATTCATTCCATTGGAATGAACCGCGGATAGGAAAATCAGAATATCAAAAGACATTAGGATTCGTTCCATTGGAACGAACTATGGGTATGATAATTGGAATATCAAATGACACTAGGATTCGTTCATCAGAATGAACCGTGGATAGGAAAATCAGAATATCAAAAGACACCAGGATTCATTCCATCAAAATGAATTGTGGATAGGAAAAACACAACAGGATTCGTTCATCGGAACGAACCGTGGATAGGAAAATTCAGAATATCAAAAGACACCAGGATTCTTTCCATCGAAACGAACCATGGATGGGAAAAATCACACAAAGATTCGTTCCATCGGAATGAACCATGGATGGGAAAACCAGAATATCTAAAGACACCAGGATTCGATCCATTGGAACGAACCGTGGAAAGGAAAATCAGAATATCTAAAGACACCAGGATTCGTTCCATTGGAACGAACTATGGAAAGGAATATCAGAATATCAAAAGACACCATGATTCCTTCCATTGGAACGAACCGTGGATAGGAAAATCCGAATATCTAAGGACACTAGGATTCGTTCCATTGGAACGAACCGTGGATTGGAAAATAAGAATATCAAAAGACACTAGGATTCGTTCCATGGGAATGAACCGTGGATAGGAAAATCAGACTATCAAAAGACACCAAGATTAGTTCATTGGAACGAACCGTGGATAGGAAAATTGAAATATCAAAAGACACCAGGATTCCATCCATTGGAACGAACCATGGATTGGAAAATCAGAATGTCAAAAGACACTAAAAATGGTTCCATTGAAACGAAGCGTGGATGGGAAAAACACACTAGGATTCGTTCCATCGGAATGAACCATGGATAGGAAAATTACACCGGGATTCGTTCCAGCGGAACGATCCGTGGATCAGAAAATCAGAATATCAAAAGACACCCGGATTCATTCATAGGAACGAACCGTGGATAGGAAAACTAGTATATCAAAAGACGCCCGGATTCGTTCCGTCAGAACGAACCATGGATTGGAAAAATCACATTAGGATTCGTTCCATCGGAACGAACTGTGGGAGGGAAAAATCACACCAGGAATTGTTCCATCGGAACAAACCTTGGATGGGAAAACCAGAATATCTAAAGACACTAGGATTCATTCCATTGGAACGAACTGTGGATTGGAAAATCAGAACATCAAAAGAAACCAGGATTCGTTCCTTCGGTACGAACCGTCGATAGGAAAACCAAAATATCAAAAGACTCTAGGATTCATTCCAATGGAACGAACAATGAATAGGAAAAATCACAATATCAAAAGACACCAGGATTCGTTCCATTGGAACGAACCGTGGATAGGAAAATCAGAATATCAAAAGACACCATGATTCGTTCCATCGGAACGACCAGTGGATATGAAAATTCAGAATATCAAAAGACAACTGGATTCGTTCCATCGGAACGAACCGTGGATACGAAAGCAAGAATATCAAAAGACACCAGGATTCGTTCTATCGGAACGAACCGTGGATTGGAAAATTCAGGATATCAAAAGACACCAGGATTCGTTCCATTGGAACGAACCGTGGAAAGGAAAATCAGAATATCAAAAGGCACCAGGATTCGTTCCATTGGAACGAACCGTGGATAGCAAAATCGGAATATCAAAACACACCAGGATTCGTTCCACTAGAACGAACCGTGAATTGGAAAATCAGAATATCAAAACACACCTGGATTCGTTCCATCGGAATGAACCGTGGATAGGAAAATGAGAATATCCGAAGACACCGGGATTCGTTCCATCGAAACGAACCATGGATAGGAAAAACACACCAGGATTCGTTCCATCGAATTGAACCGTGGATAGGAAAATCACACTAGGATTCGTTCCATCCGAACGATCCGTGGATCGAAAAATCAGAATATCTTAAACACCAGCATTCGTTCATCAGAACGAACCATGGATTGGAAAATCTGAATATGAAAAGTCACCAGGATTCGTTCCATTGGATCGAACCGTGGATGGGAAAATCATAATATCAAAAGACAATAGGATTCGTTCCATTGGAACGAACCGTGGATAGGAAAATCAGAATATCAAAAGACACTTGGATTTGTTCCATCGGAACGAATATTGGATAGGAAAATTCAGAATATCAAGACACCTGGATTCGTTCCTTCAAAACGAACCGTGGATAGGATTACAAGAATATCAAAAGACACTAGGATTCGTTCCTTCGGAACGAACCGTGGATTGGAAAATTCAGGATATCAAAAGACACCAGGATTCGTTCCATTGGAACGAACTGTGGAATGGAAAATCAAAATATCAAAAGACACCAGGATTCGTTCCAGTGGAACGATCCTTGGATAGGAAAATCAGAATATCAAAAGACACCAGGATTCGTTCCATTGGAACAAACTGTGGACAGGAAAATCAGAATATCAAAAGACACCAGGATTCATTCCATTGGAATGAACCGTGGATAGGAAAATCAGAATATCAAAAGACACTAGGATTCGTTCCATTGGAACGAACTGTGGGTATGATAATTGGAATATCAAATGACACTAGGATTCGGTCATCAGAATGAACCGTGGATAGGAAAATCAGAATATCAAAAGACACCAGGATTCATTCCATCAAAATGAAATGTGGATAGGAAAAACACACCAGGATTCGTTCATCGGAACGAACCGTGGATAGGAAAATTCAGAATATCAAAAGACACCAGGATTCGTTCCATCGAAACGAACCGTGGATGGGAAAAATCACACCAAGATTCGTTCCATCGGAATGAACCGTGGATGGGAAAACCAGAATATCTAAAGACACCTGGATTCGATCCATTGGAACGGACCGTGGAAAGGAAAATCAGAATATCTAAAGACACCTGGATTCGTTCCATTGGAACGAACTATGGAAAGGAAAATCAGAATATCAAAAGACACCAGGATTCCTTCCTTTGGAACGAACCGTGGATAGGAAAATCCGAATATCTATGGACACTAGGATTCGTTCCATTGGAACGAACCGTGGATTGGAAAATAAGAATATCAAAAGACACTAGGATTCGTTCCAAGGGAATGAACCGTGGATAGGAAAATCAGACTATCAAAAGACACCAGGATTCGTTCATTGGAACGAACCGTGGATAGGAAAATTGAAATATCAAAAGACACCAGGATTCCATCCATTGGAACGAACCATGGATTGGAAAATCAGAATGTCAAAAGACACTAGGAATGGTTCCATCGAAACGAAGCGTGGATGGGAAAAACACACTAGGATTCATTCCATCGGAATGAACCATGGATAGGAAAATCACACCAGGATTCGTTCCAGCGGAACGATCCGTGGATCAGAAAATCAGAATATCAAAAGACACTCGAATTCGTTCATCGGAACGAGCCGTGGATAGGAAAACTAGTATATCAAAAGACGCTCGGATCCGTTCCGTCAGAACGAACCACGGATTGGAAAAATCACATTAGGATTCGTTCCATCGGAACAAACTGTGGGAGGGAAAAATCACACCAGGATTCGTTCCATCGGAACAAACCTTGGATGGGAAAACCAGAATATCTAAAGACACTAGGATTCATTCCATTGGAACGAACCGTGGATTGGAAAATCAGAACATCAAAAGAAACCAGGATTCGTTCCTTCGGTACGAACCGTCGATAGGAAAACCAAAATATCAAAAGACTCCAGGATTCATTCCAATGGAACGAACAATGAATAGGAAAAATCAGAATATCAAAAGACACCAGGATTCGTTCCATTGGAACGAACCGTGGATAGGAAAATCTGAATATCAAAAGACACCAGGATTCGTTCCATCGGAACGACTAGTGGATAAGAAAATTCAGAATATCAAAAGACACCTGGATTCGTTCCATCGGAACGAACCGTGGATAGGAAAGCAAGAATATCAAAAGACACCAGGATTCGTTCCATCGGAACGAACCGTGGATTGGAAAATTCAGGATATCAAAAGACACCAGGATTCGTTCCATTGGAACGAACCGTGGAAAGGAAAATCAGAATATCAAAAGGCACCAGGATTCGTTCCATTGGAACGAACCGTTGATAGGAAAATCAGAATATCAAAACACACCAGTATTCTTTCCATTGGAACGAACCGTGGATCGAAAAATCAGAATATCAAAACACACCTGGATTCGTTCCATCGGAATGAACCATGGATTGGAAAATCAGAATATCAAAAGACACTAGGATTCGTTCCATTGGAATGAACCGTGGATAGGAATATCCGAATATCAAAAGACACCAAGATTCGTTCATCGGAACGAACGGTGGATAGGAAAATCAGAATATCAAAAGACACCTAGATTCGTTCCATTGGAACGAACCATAGATAGGAAAATCAGAATATCCGAAGACATCGGGATTCATTCCATCGAAACGAAACATGGATAGGAAAAACACACCCGGATTCGTTCCATCGGAATGAACCGTGGATTGGAAAATCACACCAGGATTTGTTCCATTGGAACGATATGTGGATCGGAAAATCAGAATATCAAAAGACACCAGGATTCGTTCATCGAAACGAATCGTGGATAGGAAAACAAGAATATCAAAAGTCACCAGGATTCGTTCCATCAGAACAAACCGTGGATTGGAAAATTCAGAATATCAAAAGACACCAGGATTCGTTCCATCGGAACGAACCGTGGATAGGAAAATTCAGGAAATCAAAAGACACCAGGATTCGTTCATTGGAACGAACCGTGGATAGGAAAATCACACTAGGATTCGTTCCATCGGAACGAACAGTGGATAGGAAAAAGTCAAAATTTCCAAAGACACTAGGATTCGTTCCATCAGAACGAACCGTGGATGGGAAAAATCATAAATGTAAAGGCACATGCCACCTTTTCTGGAATAGAATTTAGAAAGTCTTCATTTGTCCAGATTGGGGCAAAAAAACTAGATACTCTACTATTTTCTAGATGACCCCAGTGCCAAGCCGGCAGGCAAAAGAAGGCAAACCCCTACATCAGTCACACATGCTGTCAGGATGGCAACTTCCATTCTGCATCAATCATGATCGACCAACAAACTGGCTAGAGATGTTCTGCTATATTATGTCACAGTCAAATGAGTGTTTACATGTACTGAAATTTGTAAGAAATAGTGACAAAATGCAAACATTAAGAGTCCTTTTCATCTCTGGATCTCTTGGGGCCGAGGCTTTGGCAAAAAGCATCCGGCTCGGGGTGGCGCTACAGATTGGCAAAGTTTCCTCGACTTCGGCTTCATAGTTTGCTGTGCAACTTCTCCCTTCTATAGCTAGGAGATCTTTTGAGCATACAGAGCGACTGAGCAGGCGAGATAGCTCCCTAGTCAGAGTGTAGGAGCTCAGGGGGTATTTTTTGAATCGTGTTGGCATCTACCCTTGAGCTAGAGAATCATGCTGGTAACCGAATAGGGAATTGCTAAATGGGCTAAATCCTGTGCATAATCTTGAGGGGAAGTCTCAGTTACCAACTAGTTTTAACCAAGCACCCTGGTAGTGAGACAAGAACAGTAAATCTGGAGAGCTAGAACTATTTGACTGCGCCCTACGACCGATCATTGAGGATTTTCGACCTATAGAGCAGTTGACATGCCCTTGGTCGAGCAATTGGCTCAAAGTGTGCAACCATAGGACAGCTGACATGCCCCTGGTTGACAGAAATGACTCTTAACCAATCAGAACAGCTTACATGCCCTTGGTCAAGTACTGGCTCAGTGTGACCAACCATAGGACAGCAGACATGCCCCTGGTTGACACAAATGGTCCCAAACCAACCAGAGCAGCTTACATGCCCCTAGTTTAGGTGATGTCCTCTTGATTCTCTTGAATTGAAAGACACTGTCATATTCAAGACAAGAGAGCCAAGTGGCACTCTGCGACATTTATTAGGATGAAGAAATGTGTGCATGTCAAATGGTTTGCTGGATCTTATTTACGCCCTCAACGTTGGGATGCCTAACGCCAAGTATAAAGGAATGGCAACACCAGACCTCACGAGACTCTATCCAAGCTTCTAGCTTTTCAGGTGACTCTCTGGAAACAGGTCATTGTGTTTTGGGCTCCATTCCAAACCCCACTGGACCATACCCCTGCTTTTTATTTTTAATAACTCTTTATTCTCTCCCTCATAGGCATGTGGGCTCACCCTATCCCTAGCTTGGAGGTAATAGGTACTTGGCCTATGGTGGGGAGCTGCTACTTTCTTAAAGGGGTGGCTATGCCCTTTTGGACATTTCTCCCAAGTATTAACTCCAACTCCTCTCCAAGATAAACTTGAGGGACAACGTTACCCGACACGCCTCTCTCTTTAGGGTGGATTTCTATCTGCGACTTCTGTCTTCTAATTCTTTTATGCCCTTTCATAGATACTTTATTTTTATTATAATTTTTCACACTCTCATTCTCACCCCTAACATTTTATCTCCCTCTAGGAGGTGTAGGGTTCATGAGAAGTTTGGATACTTCGCCCAATTCACAATGAAAGGTGGCTCCCTCACTTTCTAGGTTCCTGAATAGTATCTACCTGAGAAGGTGCTACGCATTCCCAACATTGGCTAGCTTATTCCGCTTATCATCATCGGGCTAAGATCCATACATGCGTTAATGCAAGAGAACTATGCCCTGCATATGCATATTCTGCACGAGGATTAGTTTGTTGTGATGCAGAGCTACATGAATGTTGGAAGAGCATGGATGAATGCATGGAGTGTTGGTGTCGCAGAGTGAGGACACACTGTTTGTGATCACTGATAGTACTTTTTTAGGTAGCAAGAGTTAACTGGCTCTGACTGTTCGATGCAGTCCATGTCCTCAAGGGACCATTCGATGATTTCCCTGTATCTCAAGTTTGTCCATAGAATGGTCACTGTATCTCAAGTTTCCCTGTACGAACAAAAGCTCTAACATGTTGTTTCTGTACAACATGTGCAACAAGTGGGCAGCTATCCTCTGTGTCACTGATGTGAGTGCTGCTGCCCCGGTTCCCTCTGAGCCTAACTCAGGATCTTGTCTATTTGGACCCCACTCCTAAAATGGGGCCAAGCTTGGTAATGCCACCTAGACCCGCCTCCCGGCTGATAGGAGATAAACTCCTCTGGTCTAGCATCTGATGATTTATTTTCCTCAAGGGTCATGATTGCAGACTGACCCGGTGTTGTTGCAGATTCTCCCTTGTCCTCTGTCATTGCTGCTTTCCCTTTCCTGCGCTTGATCTCATCCTGCGCATCCTCAGCCAGCACTGATAACTGCTCTTGAAATAAGTCCTCTAAATCGCTGAGCATGTTATCTACTTGAGACACCACGGCATCTCCCTCCTCTTCGTCGGATGGGGAATCCACAAAGTAAGCGCCGGTGGTCTTCAACGGTATTTCAGGTGCTTGTTCCAGCTGCATTGAGTGTAGTCCTCTTACCACTGTCTGCTTCTCTGATGCGGTTACTGCTGACTCTGCCCTTGCTGCATCCCAAACTGCAAACTGATTGGTAGACATACCTTCTACTGACTTTGGAGGCGGCAATGTTAGCATGGCTATCCCTGGGGACACAGATGACGCTGAACACAATCTGAAGTCCATAATTTCCTCCACCGAGTAGTAGTCTCTATGCATACCCATTCTAACTTACTGACGGGCTCATTGGACTCGGATTCTGCAAGCATGAAATTCCGATTGGGATCCAGCAATCCCGCACAGACAAAATTGTTTAAATCTCACGGAATAATGAGCTTTTGAAACTTACGACGTCTTGCGCATTCGTCTTGCAGCTTGCGCTCATATCCCAATCATTCAAACTCGCGTCTTTTTTCCGCGAAAATTGGTTCTGCGATTCCATGGCCATTCCGCCCGAGAGGTGCTCCTTTCTCATACCCCCATCTTTGGCATTGATTCTTGACCATCAAAAAGGGATTGCCAAAAGCAGCCAAATGACTGGCACGCTCGTGAATAGGAATGAAATTGACCGGTTCAAAACAGTTGACACGGTAGAGTACTTCTGAGGGCCTAGAGTCAAACTGTAAATTATGGGAGGAGACTGCAGAAACCGCCTCAACCTTCTCCTTTTCGAAGTTTTCCGCCATTACAACGATGATGTCATTGTTCCAGCGGAATTTTATCATGCGATGGAGGGTTGAGGGGATGACCTGATGCTTGTGGAGCCAAGGGCGCCCAAGCAGAAGATTGAAGGATGGTTCGACGTCGAAAACATAGAACTCAACCTCGAAACGGATAGGGCCAATGATCAGAGGAATAACTAGAATCCCTAAAGCATCATGGTGCGTGTTATCAAAGGCTGTCATTCCCTTTACAGCTGGAGTAATGTCCTCCGATTTGAAGCCCACCTGACTTACAGTTTACAAGGGGCAGACGTTGAAACCGGCACCGTTATCAACCAATGTAAGTGGAATGTGGAAACTCTGGTACTGCACCGCAATGAATAGGGGCTGATTATGATTTATCCCCGTCGAAGGTAGCTTAGAGCTGGAGAAGGAGATGACCTCAAGTGCAGCTATCATTCCCACCATGTTTTCCAAGGAAGAGGGTTGTATTGTTGAGGAAACATGGGCAGCCTGGAAGACTCAGAGAAATGCCTCTCTATGTTCAGCCAAGGTGTGGATAAGGTCCCAGATGGAAATATCTGCCTTAATTTTCTTCAGCTGGGCGGTAATGTCGGTTGCTAGTGGATCGGTTCCGGTGGTTGGATTAGCTCTAGTGGTGGTCTCCTCAGGGTTTGGACCAGGAATGCTGGCTCTAACTTGGGGAGATGAGGCCACAGGCTGACTAGTCTTGTATACTAGGGCTGGGGCCTTGTATACCCTTCCCGACCGCGTTACCTCTGCGCACATTTCGGCTATGTAACTGTAGGGCAAGCAGTGGGTGTCCTATGTCAGGTTGATAACCACAGGAGAATGGGCACTTAACTCTATAGGGATTGGTGCTAGCAAAGAGGGTTCTGGCATTTGGTGGGCTGGGTTTTGCTTGGGTCTGGCAAACAAATAGACTGTTGGTGGGGCGGATTGCATGGTGGGTCTGGCAAACGCACGCCTTCGTCAAGCAGTCAACTAAATAATGTTCACAGAAGAATTAATAGTATCAAGGAAAGCTTGACTCAACTGATAAGAAATGGGCTCAGAAACATCATGGATGAGGCGAGAAGGATCAAAAGGTTTGACCTCATCTGAAGAAAAGGAATGGACTCCCGAATTCCCTGGTGCGTGCTCAGGCATGGGTTGGTTGACTATGTTGCCTGATGTGGATGCAGATGCGTGGGGTGCTCATGCAGCGGGCCTAAGTTTTGCCTCCTGAGTGTTGATGGTGATTGCCTTGCCGTCAATTAGATTCTGAATAGCATTCCGGAGTGTGTAGCAATTATCCGTAGAGTGCCCGGCGACTCTATGGTAATTGCAAAATAAATCTACCTTAAACCATGGTGGAATCGGGTTTGGAGGTGGGCGGATTTCTAGAAGATTCAGTAGTGACGCTACCTTGGGAAATATGATGCTCAGCAGCTTGACCAGAGGAGTGAAGTCTCTCTATGGTCTGGGGGACACGGGCTGCCTGGAAAACCTTAAGAAAAGCTTCCCTATGTTCAGCTGACGTATGGATCAAATCCCAAATGGAAATGTCAGCTCGAACCTTCTTCAGTTGGGCAGTGATGTCAGCTGAAGGCTGGCTGCTAGTGGGATTGGAAGAGGTTGCCCTAGGCACGGGTGGCTGAGGCTGGGCAGGAGCTACTACTGCAAGGGTGGACAATCTAAGTGGCTGGTTAGGGGTTAGGGTTAAAGGGTTAGGCCTAACTGCTGGAGGTTTGTACACTCTGCCCGATCGTGTCACCTTTGCGCACATTCCTGTGGCATAATTGTATGGTACACGATGTGTGTCATGGGTCAGCGTGGCAACGACAGGGGGACGGGTTACTGACTGTACAGGTGAGGCTAAAGGGCGAGGGCAAGGGGTATCTACCCAGAGGTGGCGGTAGTATTGGTGGATTGGACGGGGTGTTGGCTGGCTAGGCTGGGGCCAGGCTGCTAAATGGATAGGAGCGGGAGCGGGTGTATGGGTGTATGTCACAGGCAGCACTTTAGGTCTCTCCGACTCAACCACCGGACGAACAACAAAAACATGATCCTCGACACTATCAAGGAAAGAACGATACAGACGATGAGGAAAAGGAGAAGACTTGTCATGAATCAAAGAAACTGGGCTAATAGAAGAAGAGACAGACCCAGAAGAAATAGAAGAAATGAAATTGACTCCCGAGGAACCTGACGCTCCCGGAGGCGGATGCTGAGGCAAGGGTTGACTAACTATGCTGGGATGTGTGGGCTGTGCTGGATGTGCTAGGTGTGTTGCTGAGGGATGAGTTGAGGGGGCTGCCTGGGTATCAATGATAATGACCTTCTGGTCAATAAGATCCTGGATTGCGTCCCTGAGTGTGAAGCAATTGTCCATCGAGTGGCCAGCCACTCGATGAAAATTGCAGAACGCGCTAGTGTTATACTAGATGGCAGTGGATTGGGCGGAGGGCGAACCTCCGGCAACCTCAGTAAGGATGCGACCTTGGGAAACACCATGCTCAATGGCTCCACCAAAGGGGTATAGTGGCGCTGATCACGGCGTTGTCGCTTCGGCTGTGGATGCGCCATCGGTGGGCGCGTCCTAGCCGGGGGATTGGGATAAACTGGTGTAGCTGTGGAGGTGATATGCGATGCATGCTGTGCCCTAAGTGTAGGTGTGGGTGCATAGACTACTTGGGGCAGTGCGGGCGAGCGGACATCTGCCGGCGGAGTAGCAGGAGACCTAATAAAAGAAACAGTATTTTTGGAGGGATCCCGCCTCCTAGGTGGATTGGTGTTGGTATTGTTGTTGTAGCTGTTGCTAGAGCCACTATGTGAGGAAGTGGCCTGCTTAGCAAATGCTGAGAGTGCTGGAAAACTGCCACCGCGTAGTGAACTCTCAACACAGGCGCCCACCCGTAGTAGTGCAGAAAAGGTAGTGACAGGCTGGATGCTAAGCAAAGCGTCAACCGCCGGCTGTGCTCCCTGGATCACTATCTCAATAGACTCCTCGTCGGAGGGTCTATCCTTGACTTGTGAAGGCAGAGAATGCCAACGTCCAAGATACTCTCCGAATGGTTCTTGGGGTCTTTGCCTAAGGGCGACGAAGTCCTCCCGTTTGGGGACTAAGTCGAGGTTGAAGGAATATTGTTCCAGGAATGCCTACGTAAGGTCGTCCCAAGTCTTTATAGTGGCCATGTCAAGGGAAGTGAACCACATCAACGCGGGCCCCGTGAGAATCTTCTGGAACAGGTGGATTAACAATCTCTCGTCAGCCTGAAGCTGAGCGAGGTCTCCGCAATAGGCTTTAAGGTAGGTGATGGGGCAGCCCCTACCATTATACATTTCGAATTCCAGGATATGGAAATTCGGAGGGAGAGTTGCCTCTAGGAAATAACAGAGGTCCCAGAACTGGAAGGACTGGCAGTCCCCACCTTGCACTTGTCGGAGAGTGCGTTCCAAATCGTTCACTCTCGTGAGGAGAGCGTCTAGAGCTACTGCAGCGGTGAACTGTGTAGTAGAGGCGGGTGGCGCGTACACTGTATGGGTCGCCCCGAAGGGCTCCTTCGGATCCACCATTCCGTCGTCAGGTGCTACAGCAGGATAGCCAGTGTACCGGTGCAAAGGTGCAGTGTGGTGAGGGACAAAGGATGTGCCCTGATAAAAAGGCGAAGGAAAGGCAGGAGGTGGTGCAATAAGTGGTGCAGAGTGTGGGAGCAAGGGCTGTTGGACCGGGAAGGAATCCAGTACAACGCTGATGGCCGATTGTGCTCCCACCGGCCTAAGGGATAAGCCACCAGATTGGAGGGATGCAAGCTGAGGTGGGTGCTGTGTGGGTGAAACAAAGGGTAGTGCTGACATCCCTGCTGCCGGAGAGACAAGGGATGGCGACGGCTGTGCTGGGAGTGCAGCAAGTGCAAACTGTGGTCCTAAGGCCGGTTGCACAGGCAACTCGGGAGCCGGGAAGGACAAAGCAGAGAAGGGCTGGAGGCCTAGAGCCAATCCCTGCAGCTGCTGGGCGAGGGCTGAGAACTGATGTAGCTGCGCGGTTGCGGGATCGTCACTGGTGGCTCCAAAGGACGGAGGCAAAATAAATGCAGAGGCAAAAGGCTGGGATCCCAGTTGTCCGAACTAGGGGGTGGCTACTATAGAAACAGCCGCAGTAGGAGGAGGGCAAGTAAACACATAGCCCTGGGAAGAGACAGGCTCGACTGCTGTGGCCCCGACAGCAGGAGAAGACAAGGCAGGTGGCCCCGAAGGCAGTGATGCCACTGCGACGCGGAAGTGGGGAGGTGGGGGACCTCCAGAAGCTAAGGAAAAAGAGGTGGCAGTAATGACAGGAACTGACACAAAGGAGGAGTGTCCGGAGGCAGGAACGTCCTCCTAGACGGTAGGGGAAAGGGACTCACCGGCATACTGGCCATCGCGGAACGCGAGCGAGTGAGGATCAGGCTGCGGCTAGGATGAACAGGACGAAGCCTAGGACGAGCTATCATCGGAAAGGACGAATAACTCGGAGAATGCGATCGACAGTAGGGTCGCAAACAGAGTCAGGGAAAGGAAAGATTTGGAGCTCAAGCTAAGGAACCTCACAATTCAAAACCCTATGCACAAAAGAAAACTAATTAGCAAAGATGCAATGTTTATGATGGTATGCTATGTGAATGAATGCTTCTAGTATGCACTCTCTCACCAGGGGTGTCCTACCAAGTCATCTACTTCGGGTGCACAGCTAGGGGTAAATAGGTCACCGACTCAAGGCTAGAAATATTTGGGTGGTGCTTTCGGAACCTTGACCTCCGCCAAAGCAGTAGGCTGTGTCCTGTAGTCACACCGACACTACCCCAGACAACGGGGGACACCCCCGATCTTTTACCCCGTGCCATAGCTTCAGGATAAAAAACCGGAAAATGTCCTTCTCAGACTGTAGGTAAAGCCTAGGAGAGGAGAAGAATGCATGCCCTATATGATGTATGCAAAGGATGCATTAAATTTT
>JAMKQA010005375.1:0-23085 GCA_024699735.1 Posidonia australis
CGAGCGATATTTCTGAGCATTAGGACACACCCCTACACATCATGCACCTATACTCTAGACACCACAAGCATTTGCATGACATGGCATATCGCCCATGGTCGTACAGCAAAAGGCTGAAAAGCCGACATTTCATAAGCAAAAGAGAAATCATTAGAAGACCGATTTATCGGGCGTACGAGGGTGCCTAACACCTTCCTCGTACGTAACAGGGATCCTTACCTGCATTTCTGGTTTGTGCAGCCCCTTTTTTATTTGTTTGCATGATTTTTCGTGTGTTTATGGTTTTCCTCGTCTTCCATAATAGACTAGGTGGCGACTCCTGCATTTTTGCATTTTTTTTTTCTCCTTTTCTTTTTGCCGTGGCTTTGCCGCTTTTGGACACACATATTACCTATTTGTGGCCACCCCCGTCGGCATGGTTACACCCTCAATACTGCTACCGATGGTTCTCGTACCATACAGTCTCAGCAGCTTCTGGCTCTTGCGCAGAGATTGCAAAGCATGGCCTTTTCTTTGGATCCTACTTTGACTACACATATTTGTCCTGTACCTGAGGACCCATCTCTGCCTACTCCAGCGTTTCATGCTGCACCAATCACACCACCACCGTAGCCGTCACCACAGCTTCTCATTGTTTCGACGACAGGCACCACTTGTCTGCCATTAGTATCATCATCACTGTACCCACATCATATTCCTCCATCTGCTGGTGGTCAACCTTTTAGGCTAACGGGAGTACAACGACCTGTGAACCCAGCCATACTGGTTTAGCAGTTGTTGCTCCCACATGCAACACCACGCCCAACACAGCATACTATCACTCCTGCACCCTTGCATCAAATAAAAGCCTCAGCATTCATTCCACCACAAACAACGCACATGCATGGGTACGCTGGTCATCACGCCACAACACCAGGTGGCGTGATGATAGATTTGGACGCTACCAACTATGGGGCACGAGTCCCACCTGTACTGGCCACCACAGGGTACACCTCCTCACAGCGTCCTCCACACACGGTGCTTAGGAGTAAGTGTCATACCTCCACACCCGACGACACCCGAGCCTCAATGCTCACAGCGACAACCGGAGTATCATACCTCCCTGTCATGCCACAAGACACCTTAACCCGAGGACCACAACCCTAGCCTTGAGACAACTGTCAATGAGTCTCATACCTCCAAGACCCGACACCCCTCAGCCTTAGGTATCTCGGCCCCCAACCTCAACCAAGGAGTCGTGCCCGACCACCCAAGAATGTCATCACATTTTCTGGTCCCGACGACACGATCCCACACTATTTCAGCCCGCACACAGAAAACCAGGAAAACATTTTCCTAAACAGGCCAATTATTTCCTTGAAATCCATTTCCAAAATCAGTTTCATATCTTTGAACATTCTTCCAAAACCTCGGCAAAACAGTGCATCAGGGGTCCCAAGAGACCACCACTGATGACCAATAGTCCTCTCAATGGGAATAAACAAACCAATCCAGAAAAACCCTAGGAAATCAGATCTTTTATAAACTTATTTGGGCCCTGATTCGGCATGTCAGAAAACAAGTTCGGTATACCCAAATCCACTGATTCGGCATGCCGTTCTAGCTCCGATATGTCGAAATCCACTAGATCGGTCAACAGGGGTGATTCAACAGGCCGAATCGACTGAAGGACCAAACTGATAGAAAAACAGTATACCGAACGAAGTCGGTATACTGAAATTCACTGATTCGATATGCCGTTTTCACTTCTGCATGCCAAATTCTGCAATCCTAGAAAACGACCCAAAACCCTTCAGTTCGAAACCGGCCCAACTAGGACCTCCGATCGGACCCCCTAAACAAACACCAAAAATCTTGCATAAAACATAAGATGTAGACTCCAAATCTCAACAAACAAAACTAAAATTTGTTCAGCATACATTAAGATATAAAATCGCAAATGTAAAAGGGTCAAAAGGACCCAAAACGCAACCATCGACATAAATGCCCATAAATTCTCATAAAATCACAATAAATTCTAGGAACGTAAACATACCTAGATTTCATGCAACCCTATCAATTTCGACCATTTTCATGCTCTCTATTACACGAGGTGGAGGTGCGTACCTGAAAATGAGCTCCGGCGTTCTCTGACCGACTCCGGCGAACTCCGACGCAACCACGGTCACAAAAGCACTCCACGCAAGCTCCACACACCACCACAAAGCCGCCGCACACCATCGCCGACCCTCAACCACACCGAGTAGATAGGAGGTTGCAGGGAGGAGAGAAACGGGGGAGGGAGAGTGAGAGAAAAAGAAAGAGAGAAAAAGAGAGAGACAGGGGAAAGAGGGGAGGTGAGTGGAGGGCCCCACGCCACAAACGCGGGCCCCAGACCTGGGGCCCAAATGGACCCACACCTGGGCCCCACACATACAGTGCCACAATGCACAGTGCCAACCACGCACAGGGACACGCAAATAGAAGCTAGCCCACGAGGCCCAAGCCCAAAAGTACAAAATCACACAACGGGCCTTGGAACAATAATACCCGTCTAGGAATAAAATTCATAAAATGTAAATAATTACAAAATGAATTTTACAGGTGTTACAGAACAAGGCTAAAGCCATCATCAAGATGCCTCCTCTTACAACAAAAAAAGAACTCCAAGGGTTGCTAGGGCGGTTGCAGTATATCAACTGGTTCATTGCCCAATTGACACCAATTTGTGAGTCAATTTTCAAGCTCTTGAAGAAGAACGCACAGAACCGTTGGAGTGAAGAGTGCCAAGAAGCTTTTGACAAAATCAAGAAGCTTTTGGTAAAGCCACCAATCCTAGTTCCTCCGACACCAGGGCGTTCTCTGTTGCTCTATTAGTCAGTAACACAACATTCAATGGGCGCAGTCTTGGGTCAGCATGATGAAACAAGCCTCAAGGAGAGGGCCATTTATTATTTGAGTAAAAAGTTCATTGATTGCGAAGTTAAGTACACCGCAATCGAAAAAGTCTATTTATTCCTCGTCTGCACCACACAATGCCTGAGGCATTACATGACGGCATATCCAATTCTATTGCTGTGCCGACATGATCCTATGAAATACCTATTTTAGAAGCTCGCACTAGTGGGTAGATGCGTCAAGTGGTAGGTGCTCTTATCTCAGTTTGATATCACTTTTGTCACTCAAAAATCTATGAAAGGGCAGGCCATGGCAGATCACTTAGCTGATTTACCCTTGCCAAATCTAAACCCTTGGAGACTCATTTCCCTGATGAGGATATACTGTTTGCCATGGAGGAGGATGAGCTAGTAAACCCTCGAGACAAAGAGCAGTGGCATCTCCAGTTTGATGGCGCAGTTAACAGGAGAGGCTTGGGCATCGGTACAGTACTGGAGACCCCGCAAGGCCAGATGATCCCACTTGCTCGAAAGTTAACCTTTGTGTGCACCAATAATGTGGCAGAATATAAGGAATGTATTCTTGGCTTGCGAGCTGCATTAGAACATGGTGCACAGAAGCTGCTTGTGCATGGCAATGCCATGTTAGTCATCTCACAGGTTAATGGTAACTGGAGAACAACGGACTTGAAACTAGTGCCATACCATAACCATCTCCTAAGGCTAATGGCCAAGTTTGAGGAAATATGTTTTTCCTCTATGAACAAGGCCAAGAATGCCTACATAGATGCGCCAGCCACTCTCGCATCCTGGTTGTCCATACTAGAGGATGACATGGTGAAAGTGTCGATAACCTGCACAGACCAGTCGACACACTGCATGAGCATAGAAGAAGCAGAGCTCCCATGGTATCATGACATCAAAGTCTACTTGGAAATCGAGTGTCACCATCCAGATGCATCAGTGGCAGATAGAAAGACTATGGTCCGACTGGCTTCAAAATATGTGCTTGGAGCAGGTCACTTGTACTGGTCTTACAATCAAATGTTTCTACGTTGTCTGGATAAAAAGGAGGCTGATACAGTAATGTTGCAAGTGCATGCTAGGACATGTAGACCACACATGAATGGGGAATTATTGGCCAAGAAAATAATGTTACAAGGTTATTTTTGGTCAACCATGGAGATGGACTACTGTCCGTTTGTGCGAAGATGTCACAATTGTCAAGTCCATGGCAACTTCATTCATGCACCCCCGTAGTAGCTTCACAACATGTCGTCACCTTGGCTTTTCTCAACATGCAGAAGAGACATTATCGAAGCTATCCACCCAGCAGCTTCTAATGCAGTACATCCTGGTAGCTATTGATTACTTTACCAAATGGGTGGAGGCAGCTTCTTACAAGATAGTGAACACCTCTGTGACTGAAAAGTTTATCAGGAACAATATCATTACCCAGTACAGGGTCCCGCATTCAATCATCTCTGATAATGAGACAAATTTCACAGCCAAAAGGGTCGAGGATTTCCTACAGGAATTCCATATCAAGCATCACAGGTCCTCCCCGTACCGTCCTCAGATGAACAGGGTTGTGGAATCCGCCAATAAGAATCTAACCAAGATTCTTAAAAATGGCAGAAACACATAAGGACTTGCATGACAAGCTCCCATACGCTTTGTGGGCTTACAGAACATCAGTTCAAACTTCAACTAGAGCAACTCCATATTCTCTAGTGTATGGTATGGAAGTAGTCCTACTTATAGAGGTGGAGATACCATCGGTCAGAGTCCTGAAAGAAGCAGAGTTGGAAGAGGTAGAGTGGATTGAGAACCACTTCGTTCAACTAAATTTGATAAATGAGCATCGATCGCAAGCTATGAATCATGTGCAATGTTATCAGAAACGCATGGCCAAAGCCTATCAGAAGAAAGTCCAACCTAGCAGTTTCTTACCAGGGGACCTGGACTTGCGAGCTATACATCTCTCTGATGGTCGTGGCAAGTTCAGACCCAACTGGAGTGAACCATTCGTAGTCAAACAAGACTTCCGGAGGAACAGTAATCTTGGAGGACATGGACCACGTCGAACAATCGGAGCCCGTTAATTCATGCTACCTGAAGAAGTACTATCAGTGATCATAAATAGTGTGTCCTCACTCTGCGACACTGTCATCTTTCTCCATGCATGCATAAATTCATTTTATCAATGTTTTTCTACATCCATGTAGCCTTGCATCTCAGCACTTATTAACTCCCATTCAGCATACGCATATATAGGCAGATGTTCGTCATCATCATCACATGCATGGATCTTAGCCCGGTGCTGATAAGCGGAATAAGCTTGTCAATGTTGGGAATGCGTAGCACCTCCTTAGGTAGATACTATGCAAGTAACCTAGGGAGTGAGGGAGCCACCTTTCATCGTGAATTGGGCAAAGTATCCAAGCCGCTCAAGGACCCTACACCTCCTAGAGGGTGATAAAATGTTAGAGGTGAGAATGAGAGTGTGAGAAATAAAATAAAAAAATATAACTGTGAAAGGACATAAAAGAATTAAAGGACAAAAGTCGCAGATAGAAGTCAGCCTTAAGGAGAGAGGCGTGACGAGAAACGCTGTCCCTACAACTTATCTTGGAGAGGAGTTAGAGTGAATACCTGGAAAGCATGTTCCAAACGGGCCTAGCCAACCCTTTAAACAGCAGCAGCTCCCCACCATAGACCAGGTACCTATTACCTCCAAGACAAGGATAGGGCGAACCCACATGCATATGAGGGAGAAAGAATAAGGAAAATAAAATAAAAAACAGGAGTATGGTCTAGTGGGGTTTGGAATGGAGCCTAGGACACAATATTGCATTTTCAGAGAGCCACTTAAAAAACTAGGGGCTTGGATAGAGTCTTACGAGGATTGGAGCTACCATTCCCTTGTATACATGGAAATAAGCATTCCAATGCAGCGGATGCTAATAAGATCCCACAAATCATTTAGCATGCATGCATTCTTCTCATAAACATCATCTTAAAGCATCGCAGAGTGTAATCTGGTTCATGTAGCTGGGGCAGGATAACAACTTTCAGCCTAAGAGGATCAGGAGGGCATTGCCTAAACCAAGGGCATGCAAGCTACTCTTATTGGTTAGAGTCATTTATGTCAAACCAGGGACATGTCAGCAGTCCTATGGTTAGACACACTGAGCCAATACTCGACTAGGGGCATGTCAGCTGCTTCACAGGTTAAGGATCCCCGTAATCTACTAGGGGGCATTCCAGCTACCTCATTTGGCTTCTTAAGCGCCTTATGAGGGCGCAGTCATCAAACAATCCCGATCATCAAGGTTTGATGGTTGTATCTCATTATTTTGGCACCTGGTTAAGACTGGTTGGTAACCAAGATCTCTTGCCAGGGCTATAAGCAAGATGTAGTCTGTTCAATAGCTTGCTGTTTTGTCAATTCCTAATTGTAACATGTAGCTTCGAGCTAGTCTCTCTAGTTTTCAGCACCATTTGCGCTGCACCATTTATCTGTCTGTGTTAGACTTTACAAAATGCTGTTGAATGAAACAAGGTTAAAGCATATCTCTAAACCAGTGTTTCGAGCATGTTTAGTCAATTCTTGATTGTAACATGTAGCTTCAAGCTAGTCTCTCTGGTTTTCAGCACCATTTGCGCTGCACCTTTTATCTGTCTGTGTTAGACTTTACAAAATGTTGTTGAATGGAACAAGGTTGAAGCATATCTCTAAACCAGTGTTTCGAGCATGTTCTGTAGGAAATCGTTTCCCCTTTCTGGTGTGGCTTGAATCAAGAGAAGCTGAAGCACCCTATTGATCATGGGTTTCACCACGATGGTCATACCCATGCACTTCTTAGATATTCTCCAAGCATGGATTGCGAAATTAACAAAAAGTGATCGCGACAAGCTGCGGACTTGCAGTATCTTCTCAAAGTTTCTGGATATCGCAAAGGTATAGGTTTCTCGATACTTCTTGTGTGTAGCTGCTCAGTTCTGGAAGCTAGCCCATCATGTGCTCCACTTCGGGAGAGTCGAACTAACTCCTACATTGGAGGAGGTCCATAGAGTGTGTTGTCTGCAGAAGTTCTTGGGACCTACCGTGTTTATGCGGTGCAATGGATACTCCTCAGTCTGGAGTAAATTGACTGGCCTGTCAACCGACGATTGTGGTTGTCAACTTATCTATTCATACAGACATTCTCCCATGCTACAACTGGCTTACCTTAACAAGGTGGCCGGAATGTGCGCCTCCTTGGGTGATGAGCTATGGTTGAAAGGCTTTGTTGTCCACTTCTTAGGAGAGTTGGTTTTCAGCCATGGTTGGACGGTCCTGAACATTAAGGTCGCCGAGATTGCCTTGGCGGTGGTCACCCGTTGAATAGACTTGGCCCCACTTATCTTGGTAGAAACTTACCAAGCTTTAAACCAGTCACTGCGACATTGTCGGCACTTTTATGGTTGCGGAGCTTTTGTACAGGTGTGGTTGGCCACTCATCTGGGTGTAGAAGTCTTACACCCGCAACAGACGACCTTTGAATCCTACTGTCAAAGCGGCCATGCTTGCACGCTCACCTCAGTTCGCAAGGAGTATGAGCCGTTGGAAAGTTTGATAGAAAACAAAGTCATCTGGCGCATCATTCCTTCAGCCACTCATAACTTTGAGGCTTTCTTCAATACAATTGATATGCAGCTTATCATCCTGCCGGGGTTGACTGGTGGAGTTAAGTATCACCCAGTCCATGTGATACGGCTGTTTGGCTATCAACAAGATTCCCTTGTTTAAGGGCTAATGCCAGCCCAATTCCAGGAGTACCCTTTGAGCTCCTATGCTATGAAAAAGGAGCTATCTTGCCTGCGTAGTGGCTCCTTACGATCGAAGGATCTCCCAGTCACAGAGGGGAAGGGTTGCATAGCAGATTATGAGGCCGAAGTTGAGGAAACCAGGCCGATCTACAGCGTTGCTCCGATTCATACACTTTTTACCAAAGCTCTAGGCTCGAAGAGATCTAGGGATGATGTAGACTCTTGATATTCGTGTTATGCTACTGGTTCATTGCAAGTTAAAATGCATGCAATCACTTCATTGACTGCTATAATAAAATTCATCGGAACACTTCTAGCCAGCTTGTTTGGTTGCTTATGGTTGATGCAGAGTAGAAATCGCCATTGCGACAACATGTGCTTAACTAGTTCAAATTGCTGCTTTCTTCTGCCTATCGACTTGGCGTTAGGGAACACCCGGATAAAAGTTGAGAATTTTGTTTTGTTGCCTAGGCCTGAAGGAATGAAGTCTTCACAAACTTCTATACCAGGTAGGGCGAAATCCAGCCTACTCTGTTGGACTTGCCCTAGTCAAGCAAGTCTTGTTTCCATCTAGACCTCGAACGAGGTTTAGGTGTTCCTGTCCCAGATTCGCTCCAAAAGGACGAATCTCAGCAACATCTGCACTACTAGACTTGTTTTAGTTGAACAAGTCTTGCTTTCATCCTCTTTTAGGCCTCATGCGAAGTCTAGAGCATATCTCGCATGGTAAACTTTTCCCCGTTCGGTTGACAAGTCTGATATCCTGTCATGCCCTTGCCTGTGGGCTGATATCCTGAACTATCCAATTGGCATCCGTTAATTTGCCATCTCTCGGTCGGTAAGTCCGAAACTTGCCACATCCTTTCTCAGTTGGTAAGTCCGAAACTTGCCAAATTCCCTCTGGTCAGTAAGTCCAAAACTTACCATATTCCCTTCTCGGTCGGTAAGTCTGAAACTTGCCATATTCCCTCCAGTCAGTAAGTCTGAAACTTGTCATATTCCCTCTAGTCGGTAATTCCGAAACTTGCCATATTCCTTTTCGGTCGATAAGTCCGAAACTTGCCATATTCCCTTCTCGGTCGGTAAGTCTAAAACTTGTCATATTCCCTCCGATCAGTAAGTCCGAAACTTGCCATATTCCCTTCTTGGTCAGTAAGTCCGAAACTTGCCATATTCTCTTCTTGGTCGGTAAGTCCAAAACTTGCCATATTCCCTTCTTGGTCGATAAGTCCGAAACTTGCCATATTCCCTTCTTGGTCGGTAAGTCCTAAACTTGTCATATTCCCTCCGGTCGGTAAGTCCTAAACTTACCATATTCCCTCCAGTTGATAAGTCCGAAACTTGCCATATTCCATCCGGTCAGTAAGTCCTAAACTTGCCATATTCCCTCCGGTCGATAAGTATGAAACTTGTCATATTCCCTCCAGTCGGTAAGTCCTAAACTTGCCATATTCCCTCCGATCGGTGAGTCTTAAACTTACCATATTCCCTCCGATCGGTAAGTCTGAAACATGCCACCTCTCAATCGGTAAGTTCAAAACGTGCCATATCCTCTTCTTGGTTGATAAATCCGAAACTTGCCATCTCTTGATCGGTATGTTCGAATCTTGCCATCTCTCGGTTGGTAGGTCCGAAACTTACCATGCCCCATTCGATTCTTGCTTAGAGAGTTTGGGATCGATGGTGCCCCCTTTGGTCGTGTTCCAGATGGATTACACCAACCTCCATCTGTGGACCAGTACCCTGGACTACCCGATGGACACATGTCAAGGCATCTATCCTATTGGTCAGCACGTTCGGTATCCTGTCATGCCCCCTTTCTCTTGAGTAGGTAGCCTGAAATACCCGATTGACAACAGTTATATTGTCCGAAGTTGGTTGATAACCCAAACTATCTGGTCCATAAGACCGTTAACATCGTGCTATTTTGATTCTCAGTGAGTGCTCGGGAAGTAGTGGTATCCTCCTCCTGTTCCCTTTTCCTTGTAAGAGGGGGCAGGGCGCCTTTGTCAACCCTAAGCATCAGTCTCTATTCCATTCGTCCTCCGACCTTGCTCAAGGAGGGGCATCTGTAGACACTCCATATGCTTGCAATTAGACCCTAAACCCTAGACCTAGTCTAAAACCCTAGACCTAGCCAAAACCCAAGTCCAAAACCCTTGGCTTGGCAAGCCCTAGTCTAAAACCCTTAGACTTAACCCTAAATCCAAAACCCTAGGTTAGCCTAAACCCTAGTCTAAAACCATAGGCTTATCAAACCCTAGCCTAAAATCCTAAACCTAACCCTAAACCCTAATCCAAAACCCTAACCACTTCCCACTCCACCATAACAACCCTAACCACTTCCCACTCCACTATAACAACCCTAACTAACCATAACAACCCATAACAAACTACCTAGCCATTGCAAGCCTACAAATACCCCCATTTGCAAGAGAAAAAGAGGGGAAAAAAGGAGAGAAAAACATGAAAAATTTGAGAGGAGAGCAACCAACGAGATTTCTTCCAACCAGAGGAGTCTCAGATCAAAGAGGAAGCTCAGAGAGAAGAAAAAATCAAGGTTTAGGCCAGCTCCGGCGAGCTTCGGTGGCCTCCTCCACTGCCAACTCAGGTAAGCCCCAATCCCAGTCCAATTCCTTTCAATTTCAGTCCCTTATGACCTCCTCTACCTTCCCCAATCGATTCGAGTAAGGCTAGGTAGCTTCCTTGGCCGAAATCAGAGGATTTTTGAGTCGCCAGACCCGATTCTCCAGTAGGGGAGGAGGGGGCACGAATCCAGTGTGTGATTCATGCCCTGATGAGTGTAGCTTGAATAGGTTTTTCTCCCTCTTGCTTCTCCACCCCTCTGGACATCGCGACATCCACTATAAAAGCCTCTATGAGAAGCTTGTCGGACGTGCCTTCACCGTCAATGGAGAAGAAGATGTACAGTAAGATTCGATCGGATGCTTCTCGCCTCGCAGTGTCTCTCCGACCCCCGGGACATGTTACTCTGCTCTCCCCCAGCACACCAGAGCACCCAAGACCTTGCATCGAAGCCCGATTGCATCCAGCAGCCACTATCGCCACAATCGCTGCAGGGCTTGGTCGGGAGGGAAGCTCGCGCAGCCATTCTTGCCTCTGAGTGGTGGGATTTCTTCCTCTCCGTTCCCTCAACTCTCCTGGAGCCCTGGAGCGCCGCACCACAGCCTCCAGTGACCCTTTCTTCCTCGTCACTGTCACCGAAGTCGCGACACCGGCGAGTGAGGTGGGGAAAAGACTAGGGCCGCTCGTTGCTAGATCCAAGCCACTGGATCTTTCTCTCATCCTTCCCTCTTGCTCACAGTAGGTTGGATGCCAGATCAGGCATCGGGGAGTCCTGGAAAGGCGTCCCAGATGGCCATTGACGGTGAGGTTCCGTCGCCGGCAGCCGTTGTTTTTTTAAAATAAAAACTTCTTTTGAAAAAACTCTGTTTCTTTTATTTTGTTTGCAGCTAGGTCCTTTTATTTTGTTTTTAGGTCCTTGCATTAGTTTTTAACCTTTTGAATAATGCCTTGTTTGGTGAAATTGTAGTGGGACCCTAGTAAATTTTTGTTAATGTTTTCCAGGTTTTAATTTTTGACATAAAACCCTCTGATTTACTTTTCATTCATCTTTAAGTCCATAATTTGCACAGAAGAGCCTAGATTTCATTGAAATTGTTCTGAATGTAGGATTTTTTTGGCACAATTGCAAATTAAACCTTGAAGATTTAAATTTTTACTCAAATGTGTTTAGAATTGCATTTTAAACCCTGAACTTCACTAAATTTACACTGAATGCATTGTTTTTATGGCATATTTACAAATCAGTCCCTGAAGATTCATGTTTTCAACCATGAGCACATTATTTTGCACTTTTGACCTTGAATTTCTTCAAATTTGCATTAAATGCATGTTTTACTGACAAAATTACAGATTTGCCCAAGGAGTCCTAATTTTACCAAAAAAGCACAATTTTGCACATTTAACCCCCAACTTCTTCAAAATTACATAAAATGTGTTTTCCTAAACAATTTCGTTGATTTGGCCCTGGAATCTCAGTCTTTATTCAGGATATGTGATTTTTGCATAGAGGCCCCGAGAAATTTACAATTTTCACACATGCTTTGTTTTTGTACATTTTGCTACTCTTTTTCATGCATGTATCCTCCTACCTTCTCTCTTGCATCATACACGCATTTTAAACTCATTTCAAACTTGATTTCCACATTGTTTCCCAGATTTCGTTCGACTTTCAAGATTTTGATTTGATTTTGATTTTCATTACCTGAGGGCGTACATTAACAAGCTTGGTATGTCGACATTGACCCGAAGGATTATTTTCTCCGATTTGATTTTCTCGGATTTCTTAAATTTCATTGTTTTGCGAGATGCTTTCCGAATATTTCCTATTTTCACGATTTTAGTCATCGCCCTAAGGCGTACAGTAAAGTGGCATTTTCACTGTCTACATTGTCCCTTGGATTATTTTTCTTATGATTTCTTTTCCTTTTATTCATTTCTTTGATTTGGCATGTTCTTGCATTCATTTTAGGCATGTGCATTCGGGATAGACAAGTATACACACACTTGATCATTAGCAAGCAGGAAACCTAGAAAGATCGAATTCTTCGGGGGCGTGGGGGTGCCTAACACCTTCCCATGCGTAATAAGAATCCTTACCCTTTCTCTGGCCCGCATTAATTTGTACACTACATCCATTAGGCACGGAGCATACATGTGTTTTCTTCATGTTGATTTCTTTAGATTTTTCCTTTGTGTTTGGTTTTCCTCGTCTTTCCATTAAAAGACTAGGTGGCGACTCCTTTTCCTTATTTTTTTTCCTTATCTCTCCTTGGTGTTTTTGAGTCTAGTCTCCTTCTCTGGATTCACCATCTTCTCCGTGACCATATTGGAACTCCTCATGTGTTTCCATGCACCTTGAAGAGCCGCGCAGGGTTCCACTGGCATGGTCACAGGTTGGTTTTGTGAGGGTTCTCCTGATGGGAGGACTTTGAGATGAAATCGCTCCTTGCTGGGTGGTGGATCCGTGGTTCTGCAAACGTTGTGGTTGCTCCTTGATGGAGTGCTTGTGGCCAGTGTTGATTAGTTGGCGCCAAGCAATACGATAGGTTGTTTGCTTGTGGTTTTGGGCCTAGTGGAATCCAAGGTGCTGCGCCAATGTGGCGTGGTATTTGGAGCAGTGGCTCAGTGGTTTTGGTCTAAAGGAGACTGTGATGTTGTGCCTATATGGCGGTGTTGTACTAGTGTGGCATTGTGCTTTGGGAGTAGTGGCTCCGTGACTTTGGTGTTGTTGCTTGGGTCCAAAGGAGACTGTATGGTGCAAAGCAGAGGCTCTGTAGCTTGTGTTTTGTGATTGTTGTGGGTGTTCAAGAAGCTATAGAGAACATTCAAACATCGTTGGTTTCTAGTCCACGTAGAGAGTGTGTGGGATCAGCTTGTGTGACTTTTGGGCTTGATTTGACCAAGATTGCCATTTCATGTGTGCATAAAAGGATTTTAAAGAGTATGCATATGGTTTTGAAAAGTAAAACAAAGAAGGGTTTTAAATGCATGATTTTGTTGCCTGTTAGGCAATAGTGGATTACCGTTGTGGTGTTGCGGCATCCAGGTGGGATACCTATGCTTGTTTGTGTGGGGGCATAGTTACACCTATTTCCTTGACAAGGTGTGCCAAGTTGTTAGGTGGGGTGTGTGCTGGGTGACTATTTTATGTGATCACTCATGTGCACTTTTGATTTCTGTTTTGGTTGGTGCAGGAGCAGGAGCTGTTGGGTTGCTAGTGCACATCAAAGGAGTCGCGCTGCCACACATTTAGGATTCTGGTGAGTGTTTAATTTTGTTTTATTTATATGGTTTATTAGATTTATTTCTATTGAGTGAACTTAGACCTAGTTGTATAATTAGCATAATTTTAACTATAATAAAAAGATAAAAAGAAAATTTGAAATTGTGTAGCTAGGTTGAGTGGTAGCGACTTGGGGTTGTTACAATTGGTATCATAGGTCCACTTAGGAGCACTAGCCTAGGGATATTTGGTTAAGTGACTCCTTCAAAATTTGCATTTCATGCAGTCCTACACCTCAATTTTATTGATTTTCCTTGCATATGGTGTTGGGGAGTGTCTTCGGCTCTAGCTTCAGTTTCGGCAAGGATTTTTGTGCGATGAACTACAAGGAATCTGGGGAGTAACGGTCTACATTCTTGATTAGAGATGGACGTCAACACCTTATTGGAAGGTTTCTCAATGATTGGATTTCTCAAGATTGCCAACTTGGTGGTACTGCATTGGAGGGCAGTGGGAGCAGAGTGCAAAATTACATTCGCTCTTGTGGAGAGGTTCACTTTGCCTCTTGTGGGAGTGGAGTGTTCTTGTTGCTTTAAAGGGAAAGGTGCTGCAGTTGTCTACCTCTTGTGTACCCTCCATGGTTGTTACTACTTATTGTTTATTTGTCTGTTGTTGTTTACTGATTTGATTGTCTGCTGCCAGTTCTTGCTTATGTGTGTTGTTTGTTGGTTGTTCTTGGTTGTGGTCTATCATCTGTCTTGGATTGTGGGTGTCAATGTGGGAGGATGCCTGTAGCTCCATCCTCCTGTTGTTGCATCTTGGTGAAGCGTGAGGCTTCCCAGATGTGTGGTTGTTGTTGTCTGTGTGGTGGGTGTAGAGGATGCTTTGAGTTCCATCCTTCTGTGGTTTTTGGGTGACTTGGTAGGTCCCCAGATGTCTGTTGTCATCTCTAGGTGACTTGGTGGTTCCCCAGATGTGTGTTGTTGTTCTGGGTGACTTTCTAAGTCCCCAAGTTTGTGTTGCATCTTCTAAATACTCTGTTTGAGGAGAGGCTTATCTAGGAGGTAGCTTACATGGAGTTGTGCATTGGTGTTGTGTGGTTGTGTCGTATATTTTGGTTGGGGCTTGGCAATGGAGTGGCATAGCCTAGTGTGTTGTTTGTGGTGTGCTATTTGATGTATCATGTTTGGATACTTAGTTTGACTTGATGGTTATGGCTCGAATGGCTTGGTGTTATTTGAGTGGTGAAGATTCATTCCTCTAGTGTTTCCTTAGGGTGTCCTGTTGTTGTTTTCTTGTTTGTTGGTGGGTCAAATGGCGTGGTGCTGTTCAATCAATGGAGATCTCTTTTCTCCTATGGTTGCTTGGGTTTTGTTGGTTTCTGCAACAGAGATGGGGTGAGTCAAGTAGAGTTGGCTATCTGTCTCGTTTGGTGGCACTGTAGGTCGAGCTCTTGGGTGTGATTCCATGTGTTTTCCTCCGATCAGTTACTTCCTAGTGCAGGTGAACTACTCTTGGGGACCTAGCAGGGGTATTTTTGGGATAGTGACACCGCAGAGAGGCTCATCAGGGAGCAGGAACAGCTTGAGTTGGTTCAGACGTTCTCACCAAGAGGTTCTTTGGTTTGGAGATCCAATTGAGCTTGACTCTCAAGTGGTCCTTACCATTGATAGGTTGTTTCATTGAAAACAATGACTCTTGTGGCCTTAGACTCTAGATTGTAGGAGCTTTGACGTGAACTTCAAGCTTAATAAGTGGTTTAAGTGTGTTTTAGCCGTCTCACATCTAGACCTATAAGGTTACTATAGCAGCGAGTTATGATGAGTTTCACCAATATCCTGTTGGGTTAGGATAAGTTCCTGTTGTGGTGAGGCAATGTGGTTCTCATCAATTGGGGGAAATCACATGAGGAGCTATCCAACCACTAGGATCGTGCTGGCCACAGTCGAAGTTGTGCTTTGGATCCGATGGAGTGTCGATCTAGGAAGCAGTTCCTCGAGATAGACAGTGCTTGATTGGCTAGTCTGTAAGTGCACTCCAGATCCACGAAGAGCTTTGTTGTGTCTCAGTAGCCATATTTCTCTCGTGCCTTGGCTTGGTAGAGAGTTTCTTAAGACAATGATAGGTGTTACTGAGCACACAGTGTGAAGTTTGATGATTGTTGAATAGGTTGAGCAATAGAGTAGTGCAATGGATGCCAGTGAGAACTGACTACACCTGGTCAATCCTGTATTTTGCATGTCTCCAAAGGTGCTCAAGAGGCTCCGTAACTCTGGAAGACACTATCTTGGAGCCTTTGGGTGGAGGTTTTGTGCCCGGTAGGGACTTCACCTAGGATTTTTGGTGGTGTTTGGACTCAAGGGAAGTTGAGTCCTTGGTGTCACTATAGACCTAAGTGGGATGAAATGACTTTGTAAAGCCTAGACTTCTCCTACAAGTCGTGAGTTTTGAATGGCACCATTGTGTTGGTTGGCTGGAGTCTTGGATTTGACATCTTAAGTTGGTGCCTTTGGTGTTTCGCTTCAAGAATTTCAAGGGCAAAATTCCTTTAAAGGGGTTAGCATGCAACGACCTAGTTTTGGAAGTAGTATTTTAGCCAAATATTTTATTTGAGTTTTGGGTCGTTAAACACTGAGTCCCCTATGTTCAATGAGAAATGCAGTTTTCGTAGTGTTCTACACTTGCATTAGTGGGTTTCTAGCCTTTTTGGTGTTGTGTGGTTGTGATACTGTGTCAGCCCTCGTGGAAGTTTTGAGGGTTGCTCTAAGTTATGGTGGTTCTCTGGCGTGCTCTGGTGCTGGATCTCAGTTTGCATGAGTCACGTGGACATGAAAGGTCGCATGGTTTGGTCTCGTGTTGTAGCTTCCTTCCTTTCTTTTTTTTTCTTTCCTCTCTCTTTTTCTCTTCTCTCAGGCCCCACATCCCCTTCTTCTTCTTCTTCTTCTTCTTCTTCTTCTTCTTCTTCTTCTTCTTCCTTCCACTCCTCTGTTCCTTCTAAAGGAAGTGAGAGAGAGTGAGGGAGAGATGAGAGAGTGAGAGGGAGATGAGACAAGAGGGTGAGGGAAAGAAAGGGAGAGATGGCTAGAGGAAGAGCCCGCTATCGCCGTCGTGCCAACGCCGTCACGCTGCCACAGTGCGTCGCTTTCCGTCGCATCTTCGGTGCTAGGTATACATCTCATAGAATCTTTTTGGTTTCCAATTTGTATTTCTAGGTGCATGGTAGTGTGCTTGTAATTGTAGTAAATTTTTAGGAATTTACTATACATTTGTGGGACATTTATGGTTGTATTTATTGTGTGGAGTGAATAGTGCCCCTGTGTGGTTTTCATGTTATTTCTTGTGCTTCAGGCAACGAATCGTCGTGATTCTTATTCTAATTGGAAGATCTCATCAAGATCTTCATTTTGATATATTGTATGTGTGGTTTTGTGGCTTGTTTGCAGGGTTGGAACATTGGGTCCCATTTTTAGGTGCGTTAGGATCACCAAGTTTGGTATGCTGAATTATTTCGATATGCCGTTTTGACCTTCCAGAATGTCCCCTTGACCCTTATTTCAATTGACCAAATTTATTCGGTCTGTCATTCTAGGTCTTGGGTATTGATGCTACACATGGTCTGGTCAATCGATCTTGTCTAGCATACCAGATCAGGGGATTTTGGTTGATCGTTTCCTTTCGGTCTGCCGAATTGGTCCCAGAGGCTGTGTTTGATCGACCAATTATGTTCAGTATGTCGAACCAGACCTGGACCCTTATACTTAGTTATTTGATGTGTTGATTAATATATATATATATATATATATATATATATATATAGGTGTATACATATATATTAATCTTAGGGTGATCAATATAATGGCATAAATGATTAGAATAATTATTAGAAAGATTCCACTTGAGATGTGGTTAGATAAAAGAGAATGTGACTTAGAAATAATTAGTCTCCCCCCTAAAGTGTAGGTCTTGCTGTTCTTAGGGAGGGGACATGCCTCTAAGATTGCAAGCTATCTGCTTAGGGTGAGATTCACGTGTGGTGCGACTTCTCTTAGGTGGTCATTATCCCCAGGAGGTGTTGTTGTTGCTGTGTTGAGTGTTTTTCTTGGGTTGTTGTCATAGATTGAGCAAGGTACTCACTCAAACACTCCCAAGGTATGGTTTTTCTAGGTCTGGCAGAGGAGCTATCAAGGCTATGCTTTGGGCTATGGCTTTTCCGATTTTGGTTCTAGTGTCGATTATGGGCACAGTGTTTTGTGAGATTTTGAAAGGATATTTAATGGTTTTTCATAGAGTTTTGGAAAGGGAATGCATGGGTTTGCAAATGGTTTTGGAAAAGGATTTCCAAGGACTAAGAGACCATGCTCTCGACCGACTTCCAAGGATGAGTGTACCTCTAGAGTCGTTGGCTATTTGCTTAGGGTGAGGTCCAATTGTTTTGTGGTTTTACGAGACTAAGAGACCGAGGCTTTTGGACTGACCAGTAGGGATAGATGTTCCCCCTAGGGTCGTGAGCGACTAGCTAGGTTGACATTCATGTGTTTTGCTGAGTTTTGTGGCTTTTGGTTTGGGGTACCGTTCGGGTGTGGAGTTGTGATGCTCCTGTTGTCTTGGGTACTAAATTGAGGATGCCAATGGATGTACCCTGTGGGTCATCCTGTGTGATAGGACGGTTTGCCCAAATGGGGTGAGCAACCTTCCCAAGTGGGCAATAGTGGATTTCTCATTGTGGGGTTGCAACATCTAGGTGGGATGCTTGTGCTTGTTTGCATGGAGCGTTGTTACACCTACTTCCTCGGTAGGATATGCCGAGTTATTAGGTGGGGTGTGTGCTAGGTTACCATTTTGAGTGGTCACTCATGTGTGTTTTTAATTTTTGTTTTGGCTGGTGTTGGAGTAGGAGCTATTGTGTTGCTAGTGCACATAGAAGGAGTCACGCTACCACACATCAAAGATTCTAGTGAGTGTTTAGTTTAGTTTTATTTCTGTGGTTTATTAGATATATTTCTGTTAAGTGCACTTAGGCCTAGCTATATAATTAGCATAATTATAATTGTAATATAAAGATAAAAAAAAATTTAAAATTGTGTAGCTAGGTTGAGTGATAGCGACTTGGGGTCGTTACAGACCTAGATTTGGAAGTGGTGTTTTGGCCAAATATTTTAATAAAGTTATGACTCGTTAGACACTGAGTCTCCTACATTTAGTGGGAAATGCAGCTTTCGCGGCATTCTACACTAGGATTAGTGGATTTCTGGCCTTCTTGGTGTTGTGTAGTTGTAGTACTGTATCAGCCCTCGTGAAAGTTTTAAGGATTTGCTCCGAGCTGTGGTGGTTCTCTAGCATGCTCTGGTGGTGGATCTTTGATTTGCATGAGCCACGTGGACGTGGATGGTCACATGGTCTAGTCTCGTGGTTGTGGCCTTCTCTTCCTTTTCTTCCCTTCCTTTCTTGCTTTTCTCTTTCTATTTTTCTCTCTCCTCCCTTTTCCCCCGTCCCCTTATTCTTCTTCTTCTCATTCTTCCCTATCACGCAAGTGGCAGGAGAGAGAGGGAGATGAGAGAGGTGAGATGAGAGAGTCAGAGAAAGAGAGAGGGAGATGGCCGGAGCAGGAGGAGATGTTGCCATCATGCTACCACCGCCGAGCTCATCGCACCGCCATCATTGCTAGGAGGAGGAGCCATGGAGCTCGTAAAGGCGTGTCGTTCGTCTTATGTCATTGTCGTTTTTGATGCTAGGTACGCATCCCGTAGACTTCGTTTTTTATTCCAATTTTGGATCATGGGTGCATAATAATGTGCTCGTGATTGTAGTAATGTTTATTGAATTTATTGAGCATTTATGGGCCATTAATGGTCGAATTCATTGTGTGGGTGAATGGTGCTCTTGTGTGGTTTTCATGTGATTTCTTGTGCCTCAGACAACGAATCGCGGTGATTCGTGCCCTGATTGGAAGATCTCGTTAAGATCTTCAATTTAATATATTACTTGTGTGATTTGGCTTGGTGGTTTGCAGGTTTGGATTTTGGGTACCAAATTGGGGTGCCCTAAAATCGCTTGGTTTGGCATACCAAACCAATTCAATATGCCCATTTTGTGTCAATTTGCCCTGGCCCTTGTTGGTTCAGTCGATCAAAGGATTTTGGTCTACTAAACCAGGCCTGGATATATATATATATAACCCTAAGTGTAGAGTTTGGCTTTGGTTTTGTCTGTGATGCACTGAAATGAGGCATTCAGTGGCACTATTCTGGGAGTTTGACTCTAATCTGGTTGTGCTCCCGAGGGACTCGAGCCAATAGGTGTCTTACACTCTGGCTCCAAAGCTTAGAATTATGGGCATCGTTTGTGGTGTGACCAAGATACCTAAGTGTCCGACCAATCTTATGGATGGGACATGCCTCTAGGATTATGCACTGTCTACTTAGGGTGAGATTCATGTGTGGTGCGGCTTCTCCTACACGGTCATTATCCCCAGGCGATGCTATTGTTGCTGTGTTGAGTGTTTCTCTTGAGTTGTTGTCATGGGTTGAGCGAAGCACCCTAGAACTCAGACACTCCCATGACGTAATTTTATGGGCCTAACAGAGGACCTGTCAAAGCTATGTTTTGGATCGTGGTATTCTGGTTTAGTTTGGTGCCGATTATGGACATGGTGTTTTGTGAGATTTTGTAAGGATAATTAAATATTTTCGAAGAGGTTGTATTTAAAAGCACAGGTGAATTATCACAAAGGCCAGATGAAGATTTCGGCGTATCGAATCTACTGTCAGTGGACAAAAGATTTTCTAGTTGTTAGACACAATTAGAGCTGAGCTCAACACCATAAATCATGGTCTAATGGCACCTTAGAGGATACACAAGCATTCCTACCATTCATACTTCTAGTGATGTAAATCTTGAGCAAAATTCTCATCCATTGCATTCTCCCTTGCCATCTTAAGCTTCTTCTCTAACTTCATCAAGCTTGGCAAGTGTTGGGAGATCACAAAAGATTGTAAAGGCTACAATTGTAACCAAGTTGAGTAGAGTTCTTCTCCTAGTGGGAGAAGGGAGCAACGGTTGTGGCACAAGTAAGGTAATTGTACTTGTAAATTTTTTATAATAAGGAAAAGGGAAAATCTCAAGTGGGGAACTTGAGGAGTGGACTAGGCTGGGGTTGGCTGAACCACTATAAATCGCTGAGCATTTCTATCATTGTTTATTCTTCTTTGTGTGATTGCTTAATTCTCTTATTATAATTTATCTTTAGAAATTTAATATTCTAAAGATTCTCTATTCACCCCCCTCTAGAGAAGCCTAAAGATCAAACAATTGATATCAGAGCAAGGTTATCTATTGAATTGTTCTTGATTCACTACACAAAACAAAATATTTAGTCCTTTTGCATCTAGTTGATCTTGGATTTTTTCTTCAATGCTCCATTCTCTATAAGGTAATTGTACTTGTAAATTTTTGATATTAAGGAAAAGGGAAAATCTCATGTGGGGAACTTGAGGAGTGGACTAGGCCGGAGTTGGCTAAACCACTATAAATCGTTGAGCATTTCTATTGTTGTTTATTCTTCTTTGTGTGATTGCTTAATTCTCTTATTATAATTTATCTTTAGAAATTTAATATTCTAAATATTCTCTATTCAACCCCCTCTCTAGAGAAGCTTAAAGATCCAACAGTGAGGTCTGAATATTTTGTGGTTTTAGGGGACCAAGAGAACGTGACTTTTGGACCGACCTTCAGGGATGGATGTTTCCCCTAGGGTTGTGAGCTACTAGCTAGGTTTAGGTCCATGTGTTTTGCTGAGTTTTATGGCTTGTGGTTTGGGGTACCATCCGGGTGTGGAGGTATGATGCTCCTATTGTCCCAGGTATCGAGTTGAGGACGTCGATATGCATACCGTGTGGTTCGTCCTATGTGATAGGATGACTTGCCTAAGTTGGGTGAGTAGCTTTCTCAGGTGGGGTTGGCTTATGAGGGTCCTGTAGGTGGCTGGACTATGGGACTGATAGATACCTCTACAGGGTGGTTGTTGGTGGCAGTGCAAATGTTGTGGTCGCTCCTCATTGACTACTTGGCACTAGGCAATATGACATGTTTGCTTGTGGTTTTAGGCCTAGTGGGGGTAGTGGTGTTGCACCTATGTGGCGTTGGTGTTGCGCTAGTGTGGCATTATGTCTTGGGAGCAATGGCTCCATGACTTTTGTATTGTTGCTTGGGTCAAGAAGGGACTGTGGTGTGCACGGCAGAGGCTCTGTAGCTTGTATTTTGTAGTTGTTGTGGGTACTCTAGATGCTATAGAGAGCGTTTAGACATCGTTGGTTGTCTGGTTCATGCAAAGAGTGCGTGGAATGAGCTTGTGTGGCTTTTAAGCTTGATTTGGTAGAGGTGGCCATTTCAAGTATGCATAAAATGTTTTAAAAGAACATGCATATGATTTTAATAGGAAAAGAAAAGAATGATTTTAAAGGCATGGTTTTGGAGTTTTATCGCTTGCTGGGCAATAGTGGATTGCCTGTTGTGGTATTGCGACATTCAGGTGGGATGCCTATGCTTGTTTGCGTGGGACGTAGTTATGTCTACTTCTTTGGCATGGTGTGCCGAGTTGTTAGGTGGAGTGTGTGCTTGATGACCATTTGAGTGATTACTTGTGTGCTTTTAATTTCTATTTTTGCATATGCAAGGTAGAAGCTGGCTTTAGCTAGTAGATATCGAAAGAGTCATGTTACCACACATTAGGGATTCTAGTGAGTTTTTAATTTAGTTTTATTTCTGTTGAGTGCACTTAGATCTAGTTGTATAGTTAGCATATTTTTAATTGTAATAAGAAGATAAAAAGAAAAAAATGAAATTGTGTAGTTAGATTGAGTGGTAGTAACTTGGAGGTCGTTACAAACTTTGAAAAAGAAAGAAGAATAGAACAATGGGTGTACATCATCTAACGTTACACTCACTAGACGGTAGCATCCAAAGGTCAGAGCAAATCTTTTCCATAATAAAAATCAATTTTAATAACTACCTCCACTCTAGTGAAACCCAAAGTAAATGGGAGGTCATTTCATGTGATTAATGCAATGAAAAATCAAATAAAACATACAAGAATGGTAAACCATCCATTTTTGTGTGGATGTGTAAAAATCCTCCATTGTTTGTTCTGTCCACAAGTTGGAGTGACCCTACCTTTATACAAGAAGGGAGGCCTAGCCGAAATTGGCAAAAATGATCAAAATATGGAAGATTAGAACAATAATAGAGAGACAAGCCAAAAAAGGTAAAAATTACAACAACATTAAACATAGGTGTCGGTGCATCTAACATTTTTTTTTGGTAAAAGTTTAATATGTATTTCATCGGCTTAAATGCCCGGTAAGAAAAACATAGAAATGTATGAGATATTACAGCAATATAGGCAATAGCCCAAAAAGAAATGTTCAAAAATTACACCACCAGTAGACAGAGCTGCAACTTAAAAATAGAGCCTCAAAGGCCCTCAGGTGGCGCAGAGCCTCTTCCAGGGTCAGCAAGGGACAAAGAATCGACACCTGGAGGCAGCCTGGAGGAAGAAGGGATGGAGAGGCTGGATGAATCAGGTTGGGC
>JAMKQA010005376.1:0-15408 GCA_024699735.1 Posidonia australis
CACCCGCATATTATTAAGACAACAATTTGAACATGCTCCACGATTAAAGCATTGGACAACATCTGGCTGTTTGGAGCTTTGAGTACTGGATTCTTATGGCCACCTCAGGAAAGATCTCGTCTTTCCGCCTGACCTCCCTCCTCCGCCTGGAGAAGGACCCCATCCTCGCCCTCCAGCTCTTCCAAAACCCTAACCCCCACATCGCATCCCCCAAACCCTTCCGGTACAGCGCCCAGTCCTACGACATCCTCATCTGCAAGCTCGGTAGAGCCAAGATGTTCAAGGAAATGGAGCAAGTCCTCCACCAAATGAACCGGGAGCAGACCCACAGGACCAACTTCTCCCCCAAAGAAGCCCTCTTCTGCCAGGTCATCTCCTTCTACGGCCGGGCCCGCTTGCCCGACCGCGCGGTTGCGGCATACCGCCGGATTCCGTCGTTCAGGTGCCAAAGAACCATCAGATCATTCAACACGCTTATTGATGCACTTCTGAAATGTGGGGATTTACTAAGAATTCGGAATTTATGTAGGGACCTTAATCTTGTGCCAGATGCTTGCACGTATAATATTTTGATCAATGCTTACTGTTCCATTGGGTCTTTTGATGATGCGCGGAAACTCTTCGATGAAATGGGTCAAAGAGGCATTAAGCCGAATGTTGCCACTTTTGGAACTTTGGTCACTGCTCTTTGCTTGAATTTGAGACTTGAGGAGGCATTTAAGCTAAAAGATGAAATGTTGCACATGTACAATGTGAGGCCAAATATCTACATATATACCTCTCTGATCAAGGGTCTCTGTGAAAATGGTGAGTTGGATACGGCGCTGAAGTTGAAGGAGGAAGTGGTTTTGGAGAAAGAGCTTGTATTGGATTGTGCTGTCTATGCAACACTTATCAGGGCCCTCTTTAAGAATGGAAGGAAGGGAGAGGTGGTAGTGTTGTTGGAGGAGATAAGGAAAAACGGATTGGGACCTGATACAGTCACTTACAATGCAATGATTGCTGGATTTTGCGAGGAAAAGGAATTTGATGCTGCAATTGAGGTGTCGAGTGAGATGGTGAGGAAAGGGTGCAAGCCCGATGTTGTGAGCTATAATGTCATTATTGCTGGGTTTTGTAAAGAGGGGAAGTGGAAGGAAGCTAGCGATCTGTTTGAGGATATGCCAAGAAGAGGGTGTTTGCCAGATGTTGTCTCTTACCGCACTCTTATAGATGGGCTTTGTGCTGGCATGCAATTTAAGGATGCAGCATTTCTTTTGGAGGAGATGGTGTTCAAAGGTTACAAACCTCATGCTGCTTGTGCTTGTAAGATTGTTGAGAGCTTGAATGATGAAGGAGTTATAGATCTCTTGTTGAATGTTACAAGCTGTTTAGCAAAGAATAGTGCCTTTAACTCTCATATATGGAGCAAGGCTAGCCATGCAGTATGCAAAAAGCATGAAATGGGAAGGGCTTTCAAACTTATCGACAATCTGAGTATGTCGTATTGATACATGTCCTTTTTTTTCACAAGATGTGCTGATGATTTGATCTTTGGAGGATGATACTGAAGACCAAAGTTTGAAATTTTGAACCCCATCCTCTATAAAAGAAGAATGACTTCTAACCTATGCACAACAGAGCTCAGTCAAATCAATCTTGTTTTCCCAGCTTGTGCAAGAGAAACCTAGGTTGGAACCTAATTGGGGTGTAAGCAAGAGTGAAAAACCTTTGAAGTTGTTTTAGATGTGGAAAAGACCTGATATGCAAACCGATTTTTCATGATGATGTATAGCCGTAAATAAAGGAGGACATCTACAGAAGACATGTTATAGGGGTCTGGACACCAAAGTGACTAAGAAAATCTCACCAAAGTGTTAACTGATGCAAAAGGTATGTGTTCCTTTACATCTCTCTCTCTTTCAATCCAACAAGAATTAATCCCAACTGCTTCAAAGTTCACAGCTTGGTTGTCCAATAAACCCTTTAGCGAATTTGTGGAACAATGAAGAAAGATTAGTTAAAGACACAGAATGAGAGTCTGAAGTGCACCAATATTGCTTTCACAGAACCTTCAGTTTTAACTATTAAAGTCCTAGTTAAAAACACAGAATGTGGGAGTCTCAAATGCACCAATATTGCTTTCACAGAACCTACAGTTTTAACCATTGAAGTCCAATTAGATTTGTACTGAAGAGCATTGTTAAAAATTATGTTCCGATTTGTTGTCAAAGATGATTTCTATACATCTTTATCGCAATAAAGATGTCAGCAAACAGCTAGAATGCTTTAGCTTCCTTGGTTTGGCCTGTCAAATTCTCGGTTCAAGCTTCATCTTAATCTTAACAACCCATCACTCAAACTTGAAGTATAGGCTCATTAAGCATTTAAGCTAAACAAGCCTATCCTAATATTGGTTCGGCTCACCAAGGTTAGGTCAAAAAAGTCATTTAACCATATCATGCCTTGGAATAGCATAAGAAGTATCTTCATTGAAGAAAATCTTGTTGAACATTTCTTCTCCTTTCTTATTATCCTTTTTTTTTATTTTTGTGTCCTTTAATAGCTTTAATTTTAGCGAAACTGCTGATGGACCTAATTTATGTTTAGTTACATTACTATATCTGTGAACATAGTATTGCTTTAATATTATTATTCCTTTACTTTTCATTTACTTGTTGCACTATTTGCATTGTATTTTTTGTCTGTCATTGTTAATAAAATATACATGCAATCAACTTAGATCTAATTTAAGTGTCCCTACATTATTATAACTTTTACTACTTTCAAATCATAAGAAATTTGACATTACGAAGAGTGAAAATAAAAGATAATTGTCATTAATTTAATGAAACAATACATTCTAATAATTTTTGAGTTTCTACATTTTTAGTATTTTTACAATCATTCTTGATTTTTTTCAAAATTTCTTGATTTTTTAATTAATTATGAAGCATTCTATTTTTTTAAAAATTATAAATAATTTATTGTTTTTTGTTTAATTAAGAATTTTACTATTTTTTAATGATTTTATAAAATTATTATGTTAGATCTATGTATTATTTGATTAGATCTATCATCTATGTAATATAAACATACAATTTATATAATTATATATCAAGTTATTAACATTAAAATTTAAAATAGTAAAATAAACATGAAATGACCTTAAATCTATGTAATATAATGTTAGATTTAACTAAGATTTATGTATATACCTAAGTTTTACATGTGAACATAAATAAAAATATGAAATTGCATATAAAAATCAAAGATCTAACTTAATAAATTGAAGAAAGACGAGGAAATGAACTTGCGAAGATGGATAATCTGATTTTATTACTTGATAACACATCGATTACATATATATATATAGACGAGTATTAAATACCCTAATATAAATGGATATTTATTAACCCTTAAGTCTAAACTAGACTCTAATAACAAAGGAAACTCTAATAGATAACACTAACATTCTCCTTCAAGTTGGAGCATATATATCAATTATACTCAACTTGGTATAAAAAGTCCTAAATACTCCAACACTCAAGCCTTTGTTGAATATATTTGTAAGCTACTCCGATGTGTACAGCGTAGAGATCATTTCCTTCATTACCATGTCACGAACAAAGTAGCAATCTACTTCAATATGTTTAGTTTACTAATGAAAAGTAGTATTGTTGATCATGAAGATCGCAACTTGGTTGTCGTAATGCATGGCCATAGGAGTCATGAACAGTGAAATCAAGCTCGCTCAGAAGAGATCTAAACCACATCATCTCACAAGCAGTTTGAGTCATAGAGCAATACTTTGTTTCAGTACTAGACCTGGATACTACATTCTACTTCTTGTTATACCATGCAACCAGGTTGCTCCCAACATATGTACAAAAACCTAAGATAGACTTCCTATCACCTACATAGCTTGAATTAGAATAAGTCTCAATCTATAAATGACCATGCCTCCTGTATATCAAGCATTTTCCTAGAGCATCCTTGGCATAGGCGAATACTTAAAGTACTCCCTGCTAATGGACTATTTTAAGCTCATGCATGAGCGAACTAAGAAGGTTGACTGCACAAGTTATATTTGGTCTTGTAACTGTCAAATAAATCAGCCTCCTAATTAGATGTCTGTACTGTCTAAGGTCTGTCAGAAACTCAGAAGAGCTGTCCTAGAAGAGTGGACTAGGCTTTATAGGCGTGTTCTCAAGTTTACAACCCAAGAGACCTGTCTCCTGCAACAATTCAAGTGTATATTTTTTCTGTGACAAAAACATCTTTCTCCTGGAAGAAGCAAACTTAATGCTTAGAAAATACTTAGGCCTATCCATATCTTTTATGACAAAATGTCTCTTCAAGTACTTGTTGTTGTCAAATATGACTACAGCATCATTCCCTGTCAACAAAATGTCATTAATATAAACTGCAAGAACCATACAACTACCACTTATCTTCTTGTAGAAGACTGAATGATCCACAACACATCTGTGAAATCACCATGTGTCACTACTCTACCAAACTTTTCGAACCAAGCTCGTGGACTTTATTTGAGTCTGTAAATAACTTTCTTAAGCATGTACACTCTATTCTCCTTCTAAGCAACGTACCATTGAGGTTGCTTCATAAGGATCTGCTTTGTTAAATCGCCATATAGGAAAGCATTCTTGATGTCCATACGAAATAACTCCCATGATTGGTTAATTGTCAGACAACAGTACTTGGATAGAATTGAGACGAACCACAGGTGAAAAAGTCTTAGTATAATCAATACCATATGTTTGTGAGAAGTTACTAATTATTAAATGAGCCTTGTAGTGATCCACTGAGCCATCTACTTTATACTTTATAGTGAACATCCATCTGCAAACGACTATGCTTGTTCTTACAGGATAGGTCACAAGTTCCTACGTATCATGTGATCGTAACGCTTTAATGTTCTTATTCATAGTCGCTTTCTATTGTGGTATTTGAATAACTTCCTGCTAGCTCCTGGATATAGACTCAAAAGAAAAAGATAAGGCAAAACTACGAAACGCAAGGTGAAGGTTATCATAAAACACAAAATTGAAAATAAGATAGACAGTGGAAGATCTTTTACCATTTCACAGTGTAACAAGTAGGTCAAGCTCTGATGCGATGGATTCTTAAGTGTTTTGATATGTAGTCGTGGTTGAAGATGGTTTAGCTGATGGGATCAGAGGTGGCTACTGAGGGTGACAATAAACCTGTAATAGACTATATTCGTGATTGTTTGCAATGTCATAGTGGCCATCTATAGGTATAAGAGCAGGCAAGGAGATGCATTTGGACTAGTCCTTAATTGACTAAAAGTAGGCCTAAGACTCAAAGAAGGCGACATCAATTGACACATAATATCTTCTAGTCTAAGGATGAAAACAACGATATCTCTTTTACATGCAAGAGTTTCTAATAAACACACACTTAATAGACCTGAGAGACAATTTGTCAAGGTCGAGAGAGATTTTGGACAAAAACGACATATCCAAATACCATGGTAATAAGGAAAATAACTTAAAGTGAGGACGGAGTCATCTGAGAAGTATCTCACCACTCAAGGGTGTGGATGACATCTTATTTATTAGAAAGGATGTAGTAAGTAGATCACAATTGTTTTAGTACTTTCATTTGTAACATAATGGTGTCAGCAACATTCAGGATGTGTCAATGTTTCCTTTCTGTCACATCATTTTGTTTTGAAGTATGTGAATATGTGGTGTAATGTATTATGCGTAAGAATGTATAAAGAGATTGAAAATCCTTTTGAACAAATTCAAGTGTATTGTTGGTGCGTAAACTTTTTGGAGTAATGGAGAATTGATTTTTTATTTCTGCTAGAAATTGTTTAACTATAGAAATGACATGAAGTCGATCTTTTAACAAATAAACCTATGACGTACGAGAGTAATCATCAACAAAAATAATGTAATATCTATGACTCGACACTGACTGAACACGACTTGGATCCAAACATCACAATGAACTAAATTAAATAAACTTTGACTTGACACTAACCATAGACACTTAAAAGTAACATAATGATGTTTACGCAATTGACAAGGCTCATAAAAAAAAGGTGACACTGAAATCCATGGAAGGGTTTGCTAGAATTTTTAATGCGACAGATGACCAAGACAATAATGTCACAAGACAGACAGTTTTAACAGTCCACATGGAATCTTGTCCCGAACAAGCAAGTACACGTCGTCTTCATGCTTACAGTCTAAATCAATCTTCTTCTTCGTCTGTAAATCTTGAAAGATATAATGAATGGGAAAAAAGGACAGAGTATATTAATTGAGTTGTAATTGCACTAATAGATAATAAATTTACTGGGAAGTCAGGTATATAAAGAACATTGTCCAGTTTGATTCAAGAAGAGGCTTGAACAACCATTTATCTAGAAACAGAGCATGAACGGCCATCGATAATCATCACAATGGTGATATTGAAAAGGCTAAACGAATGAGTGAAAAGTTATGTGTACTTGACATGTGGGAGGAACTCCAGAGTCTATGATCTAAGAACTCTCCCCAGAAACAATCATAACGCTACTTGTACCTGAATGGAAAGCATGAGCTACAATGGTAGAGGAATCAATGACCTGAACCTATAAATACCACATGTAGGGATTGTAGAAAACATCACAAGCCTTAACATAGCTCTTGAGCTATGCAGTTTGTATTAGGAATTGGCTATTTATCTATTTATAATTTAATATAGTTCTTGAAAGGCATGAATCATTATGTGCATATGAGAGTGACATTGTTTGCAGACTCTGGAGTAACTAATAGTTTACTTGACTAGATTGCAAAGGAAAATGTATGTTCTTAATAAAAAATGGTTTTTGATATCAGATACTGCAGAAAGGACAGCAGTTGACAATAAAGGAACTACTTCATTGATTCTAATGGAGCCACCACATATGTTACTCTTGAGAGGAAAGATCTCTAGACTGATAAAGTTTTGACCCTACTCCATGATGATGTAAGTCATCCTTCCTGGGTCTTTCATTTTACGGACAACTCATCTTTTTTTCAAAAGGAATCTGTTATTCACTTAATCATGCCTTTTATATTAAAGAAACTTTCAGTGATGTTTTACAGTTTTTTTTTTGAGCAATAATGGGATTTTTTTATTAAAAGTTAAAGGTGAAGAAGAAAAACAAACTACCCCCATATTTTTTTGGTTGGTTTACATCGGGACTATCTCAAAGACCAACAACAAATTGCATTCTCACAATCCTGAGATGTCTAAACTAAATTTGCTACATATAGCTACAATAGTTGTGCACGGTGATGTCTATGCTGGAGATGATGGAATAATGGATCAATATAAAACTGGAGAATATGTGTTTCACCTTGAATTAGGGCATTCTGCTATTGTTTTCTGCAATATGATAGGGTATTGTTTCAGTGTTCTTTATCTCTGGCTTGTGATTATGTTATACTAAAGAGTGTCTTTTTATGTAATCAAGATCATGGCTTGCATACAGCATGAAATGAAGGTACATGATTCTGCAAAAGGTTTTAGTGCATTTATTTTTTAAGCCCGATCAGATGTTAAATGCTTCCTTTCTATTTTGACTAGATTGTAGGTGTTAGTTACATGTGTGCCTATCTGAAAAGTTGGTGCTGTGAAAACTAATACTGAAACATTGACTAAAATATCCGACTTTAACTGGGATCATGTGAATACTGAAGTCCAGCTGAAAGTTCCTGCATTTTGGAGTGGTACGCAAAAAATGAAACGTGAAATAAGGCTATTATTGCCATCATTTATCTTAATATTCTGCTTTGTATCGAGTTGTTCTGCTCAGACAGTAAAGAAAACAAACTTTTATTTTAGAACTTATGTCTAATGAATTGCATAGTATGCAAAATTTGGACAATACAATAAAAGACCAATTTTTTGATGAAATTGGTCTCCTGCCATCACAATTTTACACCACAATTAAAAGCATCTATGCAACTCAAGGTGACAGCAGAAAAATCGATTGCAGATCTGGGTTTAAGCATATGTTGTTGTCGGTGATGAAACTTTCCTCCAATTTTCCATGCAAAAATGGAAAAATATGGGGGTAAATGGCAGGGCAATTCTCCTCTGGCAAAGATTGCAGAAGCGGGAGATGGTGTTGTCATTCTGCATGGCCTCCTCTGCCAGAAGAGAACTGCACTGTTAACCCTCGCAGACCTTATGCCTTCCTTAAGCCATGTTTGACACTTAATTGAACTATAGCGACATGCATTTATAGTATGCAAACAGGTTATTCAAATCTGGATATGCTACAGGATATGCTGGACACAAATTATTAGGAGCTCCATGTTCTCATTCCCGTATTCTATTTTAAAGTTCCTCCCGTACTTTTGCTCATCCCAACCACATTAAAAACCCACATTGCTTGTTTTGGTTTTTTTTCCCCTGACTGTTTGCTAATTTTTACGATTTTTGTATTGTCAGCAAAGGAATCAAACTATTTCTTTCAAGTGGTATTTATTTTTCATATATATGGAAAGTACATTATTGGATATGAATTAGAATGTAATGCAATAGTTCCTTGGATAAAAACATTGAGGTGTTATCTATTTTCTTACTTTTATGCCCATAGAGATTCAATTGTTTCAGTTTATGAATCTTATGTTATTACTTTCTCTCTAACATGTCACGATTTGTGGAGGAGAAGAACTGGAGAAGTTACTTACCATTCTACATTTATTGCTTGCTTCCTACATGTCTCAGTCATCTTGCCATGACCAGTCACTGGTGGATGATTTATTCCTGACTTAATTATTCTTGTGTAGCTTGTTAACAATGCTAATGGGTCTATTTCACTTTTGTTTGTTGTAGCTTGTGCCTGTACTATACATTAGTCCACACGTTTATGTACTTTGTCTCATGAGTCTGCTACAATGTTAACCTATACTATACTAGCCTACATGTTAATGTGCTTAAATGTTTGATGACACTGCTACAATGTCAAGTTCTATTTACAGTCTATTACTCGTGTACACCATAGTGTGGACAATAATTTATGCTTCTCTATATAAACATACAAAGAACTCGACACATTATGCGGCCCCCAGTTTCCACAGTTGGGAATCTTCTTTTTGGAGTAACTCTTTTCCATCGATTCTTCAATGATTTCCTTTCTGTTGCTCCTTTTGCTGTTTACTCTCAGCATGGAACAAGAATAGGATATTCCTTGGTTCTCCTTTAGGATCCCTCTTCTCCCTAGTATGAGAAGTTTTGAAGATTACCTCTTATCTCAAAGAAGCCCTCTTGTGCCAGGTCATCCTTTTCTATGGCCGAGTCTGCTTTTCCAACCACACCCTCTAGATGTTCCACTGGATCCCAACCTTCTGGCGATAAAGAACTATCAGCTACTTCAACATGCTCCTCAATGCACAAATTTAGAAATTTTGTAGAGAGCTTGATCTCTTGCCCAATGCTTGCACATACAATATTGTGCTTATTGTTGTATGGGGTCTCTTGCTGTTGCACGGAACCTGCTTGATGAAATGTGCAAAGAAAATTAGACTGAATGTTGCCACTTTCGGATTTAATTTAAGTTAAAAGATGATTGCTGCAAGTCTACAATGTGAGGCTGGGTATCTTAATATATACATCTGAGGTCAAGGGTCTTTGTGGAAACTACAGATTGGATTCAGCTTAAAATTTGGATGAGGAGGTGTTGTTGAGAAGAGAATTTGAATTGGATTGTCCAGTCTATGCAATTTGGGGCCTTTTTCCTAGTTGGAAGGGAAGGAAGAATAGTAGTATTGTTCAAGGAGATAAGGATGATATTGGAACTTGATACCATCACTTACAATGTGGTGAGAAGGAATTCAGTGTTGCACTTGAGATATTTCATGAAATGGCAAGAAAAGTGTGTAAAACTTATGTGGTTAGTTCTAATGTTATCTTCTGTAAGGAGAAGTGTCAGGATGCTAGGGATCTATTTGAAGATTTGCCAAAACAAGGTAACTGATGCTGTTTTTTTGCCACACATATTTATGGGCTTCGAGATGAGGTGCAGTTTAAGGATGCAGCTTTTCTGTTGGTTGAGATGGTGCTCAAAGATTAGAAACCTTATCCTGCTATTGTTTATAAGATTACAGAAAGGTTCGAGTTAATAAGGAGACCTATGCTTGCAGTTTGAGTGTTTTGGACAATTTGATGAACTGCAGCACCATTGACCCTCATACATGAAATGTGGATAATGGCACAGTAAACGAAGAGTATGAAAAGGAGAGGATTTGTGAACTTGTTCATAATTTAGGAATGTCATGATTAACATGCATGCATTTTTTTCTTGCACCCTGATGTCATGTGCTTGGACTTCCTTAAAAATAAAGGTTTCTGGAAGGTCGAGAATATTGCTGAAAATGAGTTTAACTATGAGAAAACGAAGCAATATTTGGACTGTCATGCAAACTAATTTGATTTTGTGGGTGGTAACAGAGGCCAAAGTTGAAAATTTTGAATTCCACTCTCTTAAAAGACAACACTTGTACTTCTGTTCAACCAGAGTGGACACCCTTTGAAGTTGTTCATGACATGAAAAATTAATGGAAGACGAACTCTGTTTTTGTGATGAGATGTATGTGAAGGAGGGTACTCGTAGAACATATCATAAAGAGTTTGGATTAAATGAACAAAGCAAATGCTAGTTAAACTGCCAACCCATGCCAAGGTATGCTTACCATTTACCTCCATTTTTTATAGAAAAAAAGGGAGATAAAGCCTGGACTGCTTCGAGACTCACAGCTTAGTCTTCCATGCAGCTTGCATGGTAAATTTGCAGAACAATGTGGAAAGAAGAGAAAAAAAGTACAAAATTAGAGGGCTCCAAATACCTGAATTTTTTTTTTCATGGTTTTCAGTTACCATCGACAAAGTTCTATCTAATTCATACAAACTTAGTATTATCACTATACTGAAGACATCCAGTTTACACTTATGTTCTTGAAAACAATTTCAATACTTTCATAACCTTTGGTCTTTGCATTCATTGGACCTCTATTGTCACAATATATGTCCACCAACCTTTATCACCCATTAGCTTGGGCATTATTCAATTTGATCGCCTGGATACTGTTCAATAATTTTGCATGATTGCTAGCTCATGGATGGTGTAGGCGGATTATTGGTTCATTCTGTCAAACATTTAAGTATTAAACCTTCAGGTCCAGAAAGGTTAATTTTTCTTAGTTTCTTATTGGTTCAAGAACCAACTTTTACTAATAAAATGGATCTTTGCCTTCTCTCTTTTTTTTAAACGAAGTATACACTAAACTGTGATTGTACTGTCCTGTTTTTTTCTAATAAGATAAGTCTAGAAAGTTCAAACTTAACAAGCATTTACCGTACTCACGAGCTTGGACTTGTTTTTGAAAAGAATTATAGATGGTTACTTCACCATGCATCAGTTGACTTTTTATCAATAAAACTTAGAGACCATGAGTCATTAATATGAATGTCAGAGGAACATTGTGCACAGTGTAACTAATGATACATTCGATCACAAGTAAACTGAATTATTTTAAATGGATTCAAATGAGCATCCATGATTCAATTAACAAGCTTGTGAACTGTGATAATGTTTAAAGCCCCTGATCACCATTTATTGATAAAATATGTGCATTTTTTTTGTAGATACCAGAAATGACAGGATTTGATAAAGTGTTGATCCAGGTGCTACTTTTTAATTTCTTGGGGGACACTACTGTTATCTGGTTAAAGTAATCGAGAAGCTTTTAGCACCTAACTGAATTAAGAAACAAATTCTGCGTTTAACCAAATGTTCATAACTATAACAATGTTCTAGATTTAAGTTCTAAATTTTGAACAGAAGTCATTGCCAAGTAAGATTTTGGTTATTTCAGCCATAAATTGGAGCATCCTATGCTCAAGTAAATACTGGAAGTCCTGGAAAATCACACATTTTATGAGTGATTGTGTGCGAAACATTAGATATGAATTGTGAAATGAGCGTACCATTTCTAGAGGGATCGTTTGTTTTATCCTGCGAAACACAACCACAAAAGCTGTGAGGCTGGGTACCATTTCCCCTGCCATTGTGAGGCAGGGTACTATATTTTGTCTGCTTGCATCGCCTCCTCTGCCAAAAGAGAACTGCACGGTAATTCTTGTAACCCCTGCAGGCTACAGACCTTTCTCCTTTCTCTGGGCATGTCTGGCGTTTCAATGGATTGCTGACACTGGCATTTATACCACGCAAGTGGAAACTTTAGGTGTGGATATGCTACAGGAAATGCCGGGCGCAAATTATTAGGAACTTCCATGTTCTCGTTCCCATATCCTCTTTTGAAATTCATCTCTCACTTCAGCTCCACCAAAAAGCCGCATTGATTTTGTGAGATTTTCTCTTTGGGTGTTTTTGCTAGGACACTGCCACCCATCTATGTAATTTTTACTGCTTCACTGAGATTCTCTACTGCAACGAGGAAAGCGACATTGCCTGTTTTCTGATTTGTAATTTGACTGGCTGCCAATTTTATCCATTTGCACCTACAATTTCTATTTGGTCGATTTCATTGAAGAGATGATTAATCTGGACACCTTCACACTCACCATTCTTTTCTTGCTTCCTTTATGCCTTTTTCATTGATCTTGCAATGAATAGTATATAATAAATAGGCAACTTTATATTTCATGAACAACTCTTTTATAATTCGTGACAGTCCAAACTCTTTAACATTACTAGAGTTAATAATAAATAAATAACTTAAAAATAATGTGTAATAAATTAAAATAAACAATTAACTAAAACAAATCCTAATTCTACTTAGAATATGTGGTACACAGCTATATGACTTTTGTTATATGTACTATATTGAATTGTCATTCGATTAGTGAAAAAATCATTTAAAAAGACACATGAGTGATATCTAATGGTCACTTAACACATGTTTATCAATTACTGAAGTCATAAACTAAACAAGAGTTATTAAAACTCAGTTTCCAAGTCACCCCATCGCCTCTCGTGTTATTCTGAAACCGCAGTCTTGCGAAACATAACCATAAATTACAACAAACAAGCATAAAATCTCTAAATATATTTTCAAAATCATTTTCTCTTTTTTTTTAAAATCAGATTACGTGCATTTTGAAAAAATTTATGCACACTTGAAATAACTATTTTATGCCAAATTAAGTTGAAAATCAGCACAAGCCTACAAAACTATACACACACACCAAGTTTATAAACCTATCGAGTTACTCAAACCCAAGAGACAAATACTGGCCTATAAGTAGTTGTCGAGGCACACTACACTATTGTGGCAAAGCAACCCTGTGTAGGAGTCCCTTGTCCCAGGTTTGTACTCTAAGAACCTTTAAAAATCCACACTAGGACAACACAGAGGGTCTATCCTCTCAGCGTCGTCAAGACTATTGCATTCGATTACCTAAAGGATTTTTTCACCTCCTAGTCTCATTAATACAATTCCCTGGACCTTACTCTAGGTTGGTAGCTTTCAACCAACCAAAGGCATTCTCTCATCCCTAAAAGGGTCGGCCAGAAGCTTCAATCTCTTAGTCTCTTACCTCATCTTGGTCTTTTGATCCTTAGACCCTGACATAAGGCTTTTTGGTCCTCTAAAATCACAAAAAATCACTTAGATCTGAACATACGTAACTCACGACCTTGAGGCGTCAACCATCCTTGAAAGGTCGGTCAAGAGCTTCAGTCTCTTGGTTCCTTAAACCATACAAAACTCTTAGACCTCACGACTTCAATCTAGGCAAGCAACTCACGACTTTAGAGATATTAACCATCCCTGAAAAGTTGGTCATGAGCCTCAACCTCTTGGTTCCTTAAAATCATAGAAAAAAAATTTCCAAAACTTTTGCAAAACGTATGCATTTCTTTTTCCAAATCCTTTTTGAAAAGTCATTTTGAAAATCATTTTAGAATCTACTCAAAACACCATAAAATACCACCAAACCCGCTGAAAAACCACCACGACAGGGGATTGCGTGGTTGACCTACGCTGATCGCCTACAGCCTCAATGCAGAAAACTACTTTGGTCTCCCTCTTAATTTCAAAAAGGCATCTTACAATGATTGAATCATATTTAATATTTATTGATAAACTACTTTGGTCTCCCTCTTAATTTCAAAAAGGCATCTTACAATGATTGAGTCACAATTATTGATAAATTGACCACTCATTTTGAGTGTTGGAAAAGTAAGTACTTTCACTAAGGGTCGTCTCACATTGTTAGATTCAACTCTATCTACAGTCTCTACATATTATCTTGATATTCTTCATTGCTCAGTTTGAATTTAACATGAGATAGACAAAATTCGTAGAAGATTCTTTTGGACTTCAAACTCCTTTAGTGGATGAGGCTATCACCTGGCCAAGTGGTAGGTTGTCTGTAGGGCTGGTAATAGATTCGGTCTGAACCTAGGACTTGTGGGTCTAGATCAGTAAAATATGGATCTAGATCTTGAAAATAAGACACATGGATCTGTGGACCTGGATCCACTTATTTATCAGGTATGGTCTGGATTCAAAAATACTTAGATTCGTAGACCTGGTATATATAAAATATATTATAAGTTAAAAATAAAAAGACTAATACATAATATTTTCATTATACGTTTATGTCTCATCTACTCTCAGAATCCTACTATCATTCTCTCGTGACACTACAGCCACCTCCTCCCTCTGATCCTCCCCTCTCCTTCCTCCAGCTTCTCCCTCCATCTCGATAGCTACCTCTCCCCTCCACCAACCACTGCGTCCTCCTTGAGTCCTCCCCTTTCCCTCCTTTACCTCCCCTCTCCTTCCTTTGTGTCCCCCCTCTTACTCAACAGCTACCTCATCCCTCCATTGACCATCGCATCCTCCTCCAGTCCTTCCCTTTCCCTCCTTTGCCTCCCCCTCCAGTCCTCCCCCTCCCTCTTCTGCCTTTCCATCTAACCTGACAGCCGTCTCCCCCCTGTAGGCCAATAGTCGTCTCTTTCTATCACTACCTCTCCTCCAAATCGACAGCCACCTCTTCCTCCTCTGCCTCTCTCTTCTGGGAAATTTTCTTTTTTCTATGTAATTGAATATGTTTAGACCATGTGTAGACACCTCGATTTTGCAGTCACTCGACGACAGGCTCCTCTGGAAGATGCTCTGGTTGCAACCACCACTCCTAAACCCTAACTCTATAGAACCCTAGGCCCACTTAGGCCCAAACAGACCCAATTAGGCCCACACAAGCCCATTAGGTCCACACAAGCCCATTAGGCCCAGACAAACCCATTCCAAATTAATCAAGCAAAAACCCTAATTAAAAAACCAAATTAAACAAAATCAACTAAAATACACTTAAAATCAAAATTAATCAAGTGAAAACCCTAATTAAAGTTAAAACCAAATAAAATCC
>JAMKQA010005377.1:0-14859 GCA_024699735.1 Posidonia australis
CTTTTTTTGATTTCTAACCAAAGAGGTGATGATCTAACATTGGAGACATTAAGTAGAGCACCTGGTCCTTTCCTAGCTAGATATTTAGCTCTAATAATGTCTTTCCATTTCAAAAGGTAAGAATTAGACAGAAATTGCCAAAGTAGTTTTCAAAGCCATATTGAAATATTTTAAATTGATGATTCCCCAGCCTTTTTGTTCCATGGATCTACAAAGAGACTTCCACTTAACTAAATGGCAAGCTGTGCTAGAGGAAAGGGAGTTCCATGAAAATCTATTCCTGATTTTATCAATATCTTTCTCCACTCTGGTTGGTAAATGTAGAACTGAAAGGTAGTATGAAGGTATGGCAAATAAAACTATATTTACCAAGATAAGTCTACCCCCAAGTGATAGGTAATTAGCTTTCCAAAGAGATAATTTTTTTGAAATTTTCTCAATAACAGGGGACCAATCTTGATAATTGAGTTTCCTGAAATGTAAAGGTAGCCCCAAATATTTTATAGGGAGATTCTCTATGTAGCACCCCAAAATTTGGGAAGCTCTCTGAGTAAAGGTTTCCTGAATTTCGATACCAGTGATAGAGGATTTTTGGAAATTAATTTTTAATCTTGAACATGACTGGAAACAACATAGTATTCTCTTAATATTTATTATATTATCCTCAGTGGCAGCTAAAAATAGGATAGTATCATCAACATATTGTATATTCATTATATTGGGACCATTATTTGGTAATTGTATCCCTGAAATTAAATTACTGTCCATCGCTAGAGCTAACATTTTGTTCAACACATGCGTGACCACAATAAAAAGAAGAGGGGAGAGGGGGTCACCTTGTCTTAATCCATTTGATGCATTGAAGTATCCTTTGGGAGATCCATTAATTAGGACCGAAAAGCTGGCATATGAAATGCACATTTTGATCCAGGAGATCCACTTATGCCCACAGCCTAAGCCCCTAAGAGCCTCTAGTAGGACTTCCCAATTAACATTGTCAAAAGCTTTCTCAAAATCCAATTTAAGGAGAATACCCGGAATTCCATTCAATTTCATATAATGTAATGTCTCCTGCGCCACTAGGAAACAATCACCTATGTATCTACCAGAAAGAAAGGCACATTGGGAATTGTCAATGATTTTATTAAGGATAGGAGAAAATCTTGATGTTAGAGTCTTTGCTATAATCTTGTAGAGACTGTTAACTAAACTTATAGGTCTAAAGTCCTTGACCTCTTTAGTACCCTCTTTTTTGGGAATAAGAGAAATAAAAGTCTGATTAATGTGAGCCAAATACTCTAGATCAGTAGTACAGTGAAGGTTGTGGAAGATATCTAAAACATCATCTTTCACGATTTCCCAGAACTGTTGAAAGAAACACAGAGAGAAACCATCTGGATCAGGGACTTTCTCCCCAAGTAAATAGCCAACACTTCTGTGTATCTCTTCCATAGAGAAAGTGGATTCCAAAATGTCTGGATTGAGAATTTTATTGGGCACTAAAATATCCCAATCTAGAGAGGGAATTATTCTACTTAGCTTATTGAATTGCCAAATGAAGTGATTCTCTATCTCCTTGGAAATTAGAAATGGAGATTGTTCCGGAGTACCATTAATGATTAAAGAATGAATTGCATTTACTCTTCTTCTCTGTTTTACCATATTATGAAAGAATTTTGTGTTTAGGTCACCTTCTTTGAGCCATTGAATGCTAGATTTTTGCTTCCAGTATGTTTTTTGTTCTTGTAACAGTGTAAAATGCTCATCTTTGAGGACTCTCAATTTATTTTGAAAGATGGTTTGATTTTTGAAGGACTCCGCCATCGAATCTATGAACGTTATTCGAGATTCAATTACCTTTAGTCTTTTTTATCTTTGTTCCCTAATAGGGCCAATCCAAAGGATGATTTGCTTTTTTAAAAATTTTAATCTATGAGCAAATCTGGCCACAGGTGAAATAGACAAACAAGTGGTTAAGGAGTTGCGCCAACATTGTTCTAAAAAGGAGGAAAAACCCTCAATTAGCAGCCAAGATTTGTAAAACTTAAAAGGAGAAGGACCCCAGTCATATGAGACAGTGTTAAGTGTAATGGGGATATGATCTGAAATTACCCTGGTTTTTCCCAAACAGAAGGAATCAGGATATTTGTCTACCCAACCTGTGGAAATCAAGAATCTATCCAGCCTAACCATAGTAGGCTGGGAGTGAAAGTTTGACTAAGTATATTTACAATTATTAGGAGGGAAATCTAATAGAAAGTTACTGTCAATAAAGTCATTAAAACCCCTCATATGAGATGAAATGCCACACCTGGAAGAATGTTCATCCGGAAATCTTATAATGTTAAAATCACCACCTAAAATCCAGTTTTGATTAACTTTGTCACTAATGTAGTTCAATTCCTCAATGAAATTTCTCTTGAAACTAGGGTCACAAGGACCATAGACTCCTGTAAGCCACCACTCAAAGTTATTCAAGAGATTTAAGAAGGATAGGGAGATACTATAAGTTGCTTTAATAGTGTTAGAAAGTTTAAACATACTATTATCCCAGCCAATAAGAATTCCCCCGGAGGCACCCAATGAAGGAAGAAAAGACCATTGGTTTATAGAACCACCTCCAATATTTTTTAAAATGTTGGGGGAGAAAGATTCAAGTTTTGTTTCGCTAATAATAATTATATTGCATTTATTAGTTCTAACAAAACTTTTTAGGGCTCTTTTTTCCCACTGCCCATACCTCTAATATTCTAGGCTGCAATCAACATCATTTATCTGAGGAAATATAAAGAGAATCCAAGTTCTCCATTATACAGGAATTATCATTTAGGTTTAAAGAAGTTAAACCTTGATCTTTTCTGACAGAATTGTAAAATGATTTAGTTTTATCTAGGGAATTTAAAGTAATTCCAATCTTATTGCAAAAACTATTAAACTAATCATATGAATTCCAAGTTAAAACTTGATTCAATAAATGCTTAGGATTATCTTCTAAATCAGAGGAAAATGATTCAGACATAAAAGAAGAAACCGATTCTGAAGAAGATATGTAAGTAGCAGCAGTAGAATCAACCTGAGGAGAAGCTAGGCATGTATTAGAAACATTATTACCTGGCGCATTGATGGTTTATTGTTGGTGTTGTTATTTTCATATTGTTGAAGTTGTTATTTTCATATTGATGGTTTATTGTTGGTATTGTCATTTTCATGTTGTTGGTATTGTTAGTTTCATATTAATTATTTATTGGTGGTGTTGTCGTTTTCATATTGTTGGTGTTATTGTTTTCATATTGATTGTTTATTATTGGTGTTATTATTTTCTTATTGATTTGCTACAGGATGATGTTAAAGTTTGGAAGGAAGTAATCTACTATCTATTATATCTATGTTCAATTTCATTTTACTTGGAAGAGATATGAAGTCTTCATATTGACTTGTCTCCATACATATTAGTCTTTATTAGGACCTAAATAACAATTTCAGTATATGTAACGTCGACCTCGATGTAGTGATTGTAAACGGAGACATTGGTTCATGCGTCGGCGGAAGCCGAGGCGTTGAGTTAGTGAATGGGGGAAACGATGCTTGCGAAAAGATGCCATGAAGCCTATAAAAGGAAGCTCGACCCTTTGGTGCTGGATCACAAGTGGCAAGAGAAGGAGGAGAGAGCGCTGTGAGAGAAGTTGTTAGAGGTTGCAATGAGTAAGAGAGAGAGAGTAGTCATCGTTGACTGTATGCCTCTTGAGAAACTCACTGACAAAAGAATCAATCGTTGGAGTAGGTATGTAGTGGTCCGGATTTGCAACTCTGTGATGTATTCTAGCGTATCAATAGAGGCTTTGAGAAGAAGATGAATGATATATTATGTGTTTGGTTGATTGTTGGAAAAATAAATGAATATTGATAGCAAAGGTTGATTTCTTGTAATTAAATGGAGGTTACAGTTTTGCGTTCATTTTTTATTGTGGGGGAAGGGGGTGCCGTGTGTGGTTGAGTGTGGAAGATGGAGATTTTCAATTTTTATCCTCGTATTATTGAATTATTGATACAAAGTTGATATCATGATTTATATTTTTTGAAACCACCACAAATCTTCCTTATAATAACAATACTCATGTTTTGAGGATAAAATGATGGAAATTTTGTGATTTATAGTTTAAGTTTTGAAAATTTACAATTGAACCCATAGATTGTATGTTTGATGTTACGTATTATTAAAATTTCATATGGGCCCCTAAAAACTTATGGTTTGGAGTTATTCCAAAAAAAAAATTAAAATTTTTGTTTGGATAACATGGAAGAAGACCAAGAATTGTAGCTTATTTCTAGATGAAGGATATTTTGCAGTTTTTGATTGAATTTGTGCATATTCTTAGAAAGTTCATATATTAAATGTTTTATGCCATCCCTTTGCTATCCTGTTATCATAATTGCATTTAGGTCTGAAACAAAATTATAATATTTCTAAAGTATTTGGCAATTTCAAAGTAACCCAAGAATTGTAGTCACATAATTATGAACAGAAACTTAAGGAAAAATTACATAAGGAACATTGCATTTATTGTTATTAAGTAGAATGGAATTTTATAGTCAAGCCTTTCATTTATGAAGAATTAAAGATTAGTCTATTTAAATAAAAAAGATAAAAGTACAGTTGTCTCTCACAATAAGATATGGGAGATAGAGAATAAAGTTTTAACATATGACTCTTCAGAGCAATGACCCTAAGGAGGATACATTAGCCTAACGAGGTTTAGTACTAGATCCTATGTTGATCTAATAGCAATGATAAGATTATAAGACTCAGATCTAATGTCTACTGACTAACACAAGTTGGTATATAAGGTTTTTACTAATGAGCCAAGTGTGACATAGAAAATATAATAACAGAGATAAGAATGGATTGTGTATCAACTGAAAAACTGTGTTATGCCAGCAATGCGTGGTTTAAAGGATCTACTAAAAGACTGAAAGAAAATGAAAGTGAAAACATAAAATTTGTAATTTTAGGCTAGGATCCCACATATATATTGGGTTTTTTTTAACTCATACCTTGTAATTATTTACTGTAAATAATTAAGAGTTTTAAAGAAGCATTCCTAAGGTTTTGCATGATATATAACACAGCTCAATCAAATACACATTGGACCTAGAAGATTTCAGTATAGCATTATTATTTTTTTAAGTCATGTAGTAGTTATGTAATGGACAATGCTCAGAAACGTAATAAATATATTGGTACAAGTTTGCTTCCTTTTATCTGTTCTTGATGTTCAAACATCCAAAGAACCTTTGTTATAGTTGTTGCTAACCTGTGCATGCATGGACGTTACAATATAAACATTCCTTCTAGGAGGCTAATATGATGTTTTTATAAGAGTTTTTTGTTTTAAATTGTTTTCACATTTGAAACTCTTAATGGTTGTTGACCTCTTTGTTGCAAGATGCTTATGTAATCCCATTCTTTTATTACAGAAGTAACCAAAACTTTTTTTTTCAATTGTTGTCAAGTATGATGAGACAATTTTAAATTTATATCTTGTTGTGCAGGCAAATATTCTACAATGGACTAAAAAGTGATATAGAGACTCGCCATTCAATCTTTCTATCTTCTTTTCTATCCCATAGGAATTGTTGCCCATGCACTCACTAAGGTATTCAGAAGAATAATGCACACAAATTGATGTAAAGGAGAACAATTGTACTTCACCTTGTTATCATTTACATGAATAAAGCCATTTAGAAAGCACTTGTATGTGCTTTCATTGTTGTAGTTACAGACTGCTTTTAACATATCACTAGTGAGTGTATCTTCTTCAACAATCTCTAGCCTTGTTCAGATCTTTTCATTGAATTAAAATTTGATAAATGGAGAACAAATTGGGCACAAACTAAGTTAAATGAATTCATATAATTTTAAAATTACAATCGTCTATTATCTGAACAATGTTGAGAACAAGATATGCAATCATTAAAAATCATAGCTTCCCTAGGACATTTGAATTCAAGTAGTGTAGCTAATCTGGGGCCATCTTGTGCAATCTTCATTTCAACCAGTATTCAGTATTCATTCATTTAGTATTCATTCAAACATTCATTCATTCAACCTAAATATACAACAATTCATTCAATAAACTACATTTATCAACAACAAAAATAAGAACTCTTGATTGCAAACATTAGTTCATTGCTAGTTAAAATCCATACTGGTTCATTGCTAGTTGTTTGATCTTAGGAACACTCTTCCCCTCTTACAATGGATAATGATACATTAGCTAAGCAAACATGGTCTAGAGTCAAAGCAAAATGAAAGGTAAATATTATATATTTATCCTTGAACGCCATTTCCTTGTTAATTTAGCATTGTAAATCAACTCAATAGAGATACCACATTAGCTATGCAAACATGGTCTAGAGTCAAGCAATAGTCACAACCATTATCCAAACAAAAACTCGCTTCTTCATCCTGCAAGAGAAATAGAAACAGAAACAAAAATCCTGGCATACAAGTAAGAGAGGAAAAAACAAGAATAACAAAACAGAAATCTTGACATACGAATACTACTGATGATCGTATAGAGACAGAAATAGATGCAAGAAAAAAACAACAAGAATACCAACTTAAAAGTGAAACAATTGATACATTACAACACCAAATATTACTCCAATTAAAAACCTTTTTAATCTCATGAAAAACAAAGTAAAAATGGAACACCTACTAACGAATGGATTTGGGAAAAATCTTTGCTATTTCTTTGTATCTCAATCTTAACCACTTGTTGATGGAGTATCCAAATTACCTCCACTCCATGTTCAATTAGTAGAGGATCTATCCATTCAAAAAACTCACAACTAACTCCTTTGAATCTTGAGTACCCATGGAACCATCAACTGGGGTTGTGTCTCATCCAATCTGTCACAAAGGGGGAGAGCAACTACAATGACAATGAACTTCTTCTTCAAGGAGCTTTGGTTGCTTCAATCTCCAACAAGAAAGTGGAGAGGAGGCTGATGAGGTGGGTGTGGTGGCGGATGGTAGCTCTCCTTTAGGGTTTTGAAGTGAGAAAGAAGATAGAAAAGAGAAAGGAAGATAGAGTGAGCAGAAGGGGATGCCGTGGCGGCGTGGTGGATGGCGTGGCTGGTGGTGGCTCTCCTCTAAGATTTTGAAGTGAGAAAGAAGAAGGAGAAGGAGAAGGAGAAGGAAGAAAAAAATAGCTGAGACCTTGATGTTGAAGAGGAGGACGCGAGGTGGGTATGCCAGTGGCATGGTGGGTGGCGTGGCAGTTGGTGGCTCCCCACTAGGGCTTTAAAGTCCAAGGAGAAAAAGATGGGAAAGGAAGAATGGGAAGGGACGAATGTTCATCCATTTTTTTGCCTTATATTTCAATATTAGCAGGCATTTTTTTCCTTTTCTTTTATAAAGCAAATGTTTCCTAACAAAAGCACTAAATTGACTAACGATGATAGTTGAGGGTATCAAAGTGAATGATTTTATAAATGTAGGTACTGAAATAAAAAAAATAGGTATAGTTGAGGATACTATTAAGGAAATTACTCAAATAAAAAAACTCATCCGTTTGATTCATCAACCTGTACTGCTACCCGTTAACTAAAAGAATAGTGGATAAGATAACAGTAAAGTTTTTTCAGAACAGGTATTGACCTGACCCGTCGCCTGTCAAAAAGGGACAATGACGGGTCAAGTAAAGGTTAAGGGTAGATTCTAAATCTGACCTGACCCTACCCAAACCGATCAACCCACTTACTGGCTTAGGTCTGTATACTCCAAACTGGTTGGCACGATGTCAACAAAGAAGTTGACATGGTCAACATGAGCTCAATCCGGATAAATTTGAGAAGAAAAAGAAAGAGCAATCAGAGGCATTCTAATTAGGTGGAGATCAAGTTTTTGGTGTAAAAGAGGGTTGATGTATACCTTGGTCCTTTTGTGGTAGAATATTTATAACGAAGTGGTAGAAGATAGACCCATGAGTTGAATATGATTTGTGTTAGTGGGCCTGGTAATGGGCCTTTTCGGTTGGGGTCGTGGTTGTACAGGGGCCCATCTCAATGTGTTATGGGAGTTTTTCCACAATGGTTCCGATGTGGTAGCGGTCCAACAAAAAGTTGGGGCCCATGATAGTTTTTTTTTTCAACTTTTAGTTATTCTAGCCTTTTTATTTTTCTATTATTTACTTTGTTCCTGTGCGATCGTAGTGCAGTATACGCGACAAATACTGGGGGTGCTTTGGGTTATTTTCTGAAGGGAGGAGAGGGGAAGCGAGCGGACTGCAAATTTCCATGTAATATATCACAGCAAATTAAAAAACACCAGTAACAAAAAAAAAAAAACATATAAAAGCCAAGAACTTAGACCTAAAAGAGACAGGCGCCAAGCAGAGCAGAAGTATCAAGTATTGGACTTTGCAGACAAATTGGACTTTGTTCACTAGCTTAAAAGAGACAGACGCCATGCCCATGCAGTGATATTGAACTTTTGTTCACTACACCCAAAAGAGACAGACGCCATGCAGAGCAGAATTATTTTCAAGGTCCAGGTGATAGTGATACTATCAAATCGACTGACCTAATTTGATACTCTTTTGGACTATAAAATTATCATGTTGCTTTCAACTTTATTATTAATTTCTTTTGTCATATATGGTGGTCCGTTTTATTATTACTTGTATCTCAGAATATATGCCAGAGAATTGAATCTCATGAATAGACATTCATCGTTGAATTTAGTACTGCAATTCTTTTATGATGCAAATTCTTCTTCTATCTTAAGTTGGCCCCCATATGAGAACCTTCGGGTGAAAAGGATAAGATACCAGTGATATATTTTAACGTACTTAAATTCTCGTGAGCTTGACGTCCATGTACGTCTTAATTTCACAACAGTGCCAAGGCTCAGTTCCGTGATGGTGTAGCTTTTAAATTGTAAATATAGTTATGGATAATAGACATTGTTGGTACAAGTTTGTGTGCTTTGTATAATCTCAGCATAAATGATGACGGTGGAAATAAACAGAGAGAGAGAGGGAGAGAGAGAGAGAGAGAGAGCAAGAAATAATGAACACAAAATTTACTTGATTCTACAATATTTATATTATGATTTAGTCCATAGGAGAGGTGATGAGATATTTCACTGTGAGAAAAACAAATACAAATTGTATGTACAATCTCACAATTCTAGAATGAATAATTGTAAAAAAGGGCTGCATAAAAACAATTGTAAAAATGGGAAGATGGCAAATCCTTAGATATCTAAAGGGCACAGTCGGACGTGGATATTTGGGAAGAAAGATTGACAGACTTTACCGATCCGTTTGGAGACAGTGCTTGATTCGGATATAGATCTTATATATTCATGACGAGCACTGTCGGTGGTATTACTAGCGGGTCCATATTATTATGACAAGAGGTTAACATAGTCTGTATATTTGATGACGTCTTCGATAGTAATGAATGTATCTACGACGACAAGAATGGCGAGTGATTAATTGTTTCACCGGCATTTATGTTTGTTCATCCATCAATTACCTGTAACGGAATTTCAGTTAATTTCTAGCCGTAGAAAGAAGACAAGCACGAAAAAGACTTCTACGTAGCTGTTAATGAAACTTGTGGACAATGCATGCGAATAATAATAATACAGGTCATACAAGTAGTTGGACAATAATCTGATTTTAACGATGCAAAAAAAGAAAAAGAAAAAATACAGGCCATGGGACTCTGAAGTCAGACAGCCCGGAGTCGCGTCTCGACAACGGAAGAGAGACTTCAGTGTGGTCAACATACTACACATTTCTGCATGTGGGATTAATATTCGATGTGGTCCATCATATGTATCACATCAGTGTGGTCATACACTGCCAGCCGTTGGATTAAGTTAATGTGCATTGATGATTATGGTTTAATAGAACAGAATTACGTTAAAGTATTTATCTTTTTTTATGCAGAAAAGTTAGAATAGGCTGATAAACTCATTCTACATAAAATGAGTTTCTATTTTGTTTCGGAATCATTTAGCTCTTCTTGATAAGTAAATGATTATAGATGAAGTAGATCAAATCCTACAATTGAAGTTTTGGTACAATTGTAAGATGAGTATTTGAATTACGAAATTGTCATTTCTCCAAATCAAATCGAGTGTAGATAATATGCTTATAGGCTCATCCCATTTTCCCATCCCTTTCGTATTATTATTATTATTTTAATTTTTTACATAATTACTGTTCTTTTTGTCTCGAAAATATTGGGAGGAAGCAGCAGTAGTCGTTGATGAGAAAGTGAACGGTAGGATGTGTAGGTGGCCTTGGACGCATGGTGGCGATCAACGGGACGTAATGGTGGAGGCAGATGGTAGGATTTGACAATGGTGCTTAAACAACAGGAATTGACTATGGTGGTGACAAACGATGGGAGGAAAAGATGGAGAAAGAAGCTTTGAGGAGGGGAGCTCGGCCACAAAGAAGTTTCTCAACGTCCATGATGGTTGGAGAAGAAATATTTTGATGGTGCAGTAGCTACTAATGGTATACGTTAGAGAGACATACATAACTGCTACTAAAGGTATACGTTTTTTTTGGGCATATATACACTCTCCTCATTAACATATAATAGATGCAAAAATATCCTTACAACTTCTGATTTTTAAATATAATACAATTTTTTTATAAATATAGCAGTGTTCTTCATTTTAGAAATATAAATATAAAAGGCAACAAATTTGGAGAATAGATATAAAAGTACGATGGATGTAGAAATATGTATGTCTAAGCATGTGCACATATTTGAAGTGTATAACTCTTTCCGTTGTATTTTAATAAACATATGCTTTGATCTTAAAGTAGATTTGATTCAAAAAATGTATCATTTTCCTAAAATTAGGATTGATTCTGGGCTAGGTTAGACCCATTGGGCCAGGCCCGTTATTAAGACGTGGGTTGGAACATCAGACATGTTGATCCGTTAATTCACAACTCATTAACCTAAATTCTTAACGTCGAATCATGAGTTGGACACGTCGTCCAACCATTAATCCATTAGAATATTGTTTTATGGTATTTTTACACAAAAAATAAAGGGAATCTTGGATGTTCCTCATATTGTTGAATTCATGGTAAGAAATGAAGACTTTAGCCATCGATTTTAGACACAGATATTAAAAGTGTGACTAATTAATATGTTTAGTTACATAATAGTCACAATAATAGCCACAGATACAAAAATTTTAAATAATAAATCAAAATATTATCTAATTATGATCACATGTTATGGCTAACTATGAAATATCCATGGTTAAAATCTTTATTTCAATGGAAAATTATTTTTTACTTAAATATTATAAAGTAGCCACAAGATTAGCCATACATTAAACTTCATGGCTATGATAATTTTTTATTTATTTTATGTTAACCACCATTTTTGCAGCTAACTTTGACTATAGTAAAGACTAAAGCCTTACAATTTTAAGGTACAACTATTTCCTCATTTATTTCCTCTTTCACACTACCTAAAATCTCTACCCATTCCACGAAACCTTCTTTCCTTTCTCCCTCTACTACAAAAATCTCCCTCCGTCTAATTATCTTTCCTTTCCTCTCTCTCTCTCTCTCTCTCTGACTCTTGCCCGATTGAGAGAGAAAAGTTATACTAGAGACATGTACGATGCCATCAAGAAATGATGGGAAAGTTCTAGCTCAAAGAGATAGTGTTATCTCCTCCCCTTCCCTCCTTTCACCAATTCGACCGTTCCTCCTCATCCCTTCTCCACTCTCACTACAGATTGTTGTCTAGATTTTTTCTAAGTCGGAGGTGAGGTACAAATTTGATGAATGTCTTGGAGGTGGAGGCTTTGGAGTAGTCCATGTTAGTAGAAAGGATGGCGAAGATCAACCATATCCTCCCGAGGTGGTTTCCCATCTTATTTCCTAAGCTTGTTGTTCAATGTGGTTCTAGTAAACTGCATTCCTTTGTTTTCTCTTTGTTGTGTAGTTTTTTTATTTTTCCCATTCAATATTAAACACTTGAGCCCTAATCATTTTCCTACCTTAGGTGGTAGTGAAATTCAAGAGGAAAAGGAGATCTAAATATGGAACCCCATATGAGTGGGAAGTTTACAGGTTTCCTCTTCTAAGCCAATTTTTTATTAGTAGCGAGAGGGAACTACATTTTGATGTAAAATAAGTATCAAGGTTTTATCACCGACATTTGCTTTTATTTGGATAGTGCTCTACAATGCATTCAGACCTCTCAACATGGTTTACTTAAAATATATTGGGTGGATTCAGATGAAAATTGTCATTACCAGGTAAATTTTACTTTGATTTGCTTTCTCCTCGTGATACTGAAGATCGGTTCCCATCTAATTGTAAGATGTTTGTTTGATGTTTGAAATTTTTTGGTGATGGATAAATTAAAAAGGATTGAAGGTGATTTTGAGTGTGTGCTCCTTTGTTAATAATATTTCCTAGAAGCATCTTTTTTCTCCAAATGAATAATAGTAACATTAACACTAGTTTCTCTTATTGTGCAACATTCAAAAGATCACAAGTCAAGCAATCAATATACTGCAGGACATGCACTCTAAAGGGTATGTTGTCTATTTTCATCAATCATTATCTTCTTATAACTAAGATAGTTGTATGTTCATGGGACTGATTAAAATGGTTGCTTGCACTACTTTGGTTATATATCCAAAGTGTGGAAATGATCTCTAAACATTTTATCAATTGCTTAAATGTGTGGGTTATGGATGGAGACCCACCAAAAACTTCATATGTTACCTTGGCTACGCCTATCAAGGCAGAGCAGGCATGGTACGCTTGTCTAGAGTGAGCACAATAGTTGCTCTAACTTAACACCTACTGTCGTCCACTCTAACCTAGAGCTTAGATTCCTTCTTTATCTGCAATGAATGGAGCAACATCTGATGGCAGAGCAGTGATGGGAGTGGAGTTGTTTGCGTGGAGAATCAACTCTTCGTGGGAGCTGGAGCGGTAGAAGCGGTTGAAGTGACCAAACAAACGCAACCCTTATCTACATAATATGTATATTTGATCCATGTGTGGCCCCATTCTTGCTTATTTTATCAATCTGAAGACCAAAGGTCATCAAGTTCTCACTTGCATGGGTGGGTTGAGAATATTATAGACTCACATGTCATGTATCAAAAATTAATATATGTCGTGATGTGATATTGTAATGACCCACATCCTAAGTCGTTACACAAAATCTTCTAGTTACAATTTTTCTTTCTTTAATTGCTTATAATAATTTACTTGCATCTAATCTGAATCCAAATTAACAACTTAAAACAAATTACTACTTTCTGAATTAAATTAAACTAAACACTTATCCAAAATCTTTGATGTGTGATCGACTGACTCCATCTTAACGTGCACTAGCAAATTTCTACTCTTATCCTACACTTGAGAAAATACCAAACAAAACACACATGAGTGACCACTGAAAGGTCACCCAGCATACACCTCACTAAAACTCACACTACTCTGGCATCTCTCCCAGATGCCACTCACAATCTCTAGTAATACTCTTTTGTCTCACAAGCAACACAACCTTGAAAACATATCTTTGAAAACTATTCTATTCTTTTCAAAATAATACTCATGCGTTTCAAAAACATTTCCTTTCTTTCTTTCAAATCTCATACATGCCTTTCAAAACTTAATACTCTACTTGAATCGGCCACTCTTGCCAAATCAAGTCACAACTACTAGAGTGTGCCCCACTAGTACAGAGCCTCTGCTAAGTCAAACAAACAAGTAAATCTTAAAACTGACACAATTCCTTTGTTTTTTAAAACACTTTCTTCTTTTCCTTTAAAATTTCATGCTTTACTCAAGTATTTTCTAAACTCTGTTGCACACTTAGAATGGCAACTCCATACCAATACCAATTCCAAACCAGCACAAGCACTAAAACCCTTTCTAAAATTCTTTCTCATAAATCTTTAATCTAGGTTCCTAGTGGAATCAAAACTCTAGAAAAGTCTATTCGAAGAAAATCTCTTTAAATCATGACTTTCAAACATTTTCATTCTTTTCTGAAACTCATGTTTTATTCTCATGCATTCTTTAATTATATCTTGAGCTCTAGTTATTAGATTCATATGAAATCTATTTCATTGTAAAGTAGACTTCTATACCTTCAATTTGATATATAACATCATATAATTCTAGATTAGTTTGTTGCTAGAGAGACTAGTTTTCAGTAACACTACAAGAAAATCGACATTTAGCGAGGACAATATTCCTCACAACGTCCTCGCAAAATCCTCGCTAGACAATATGTAACATCTGTGCTTGGATTTTTCCATTTTAATATAAACCATGGATTTCTTGTAATTATTTGTTATGGTTTATTAATGATAAATCCAATTTGTGGTTGTTGGTTGTGGGTTCCCTCTGTGTTCTGTGTTTTGGTTTCTCCCCTGTGGTGTGTTTCTGTGGCCTGTGGGTCGGTTATGTCTTGAGAACCGTGCGTGTGGTGGACCCACTTGGGCCTTGGACTTTGGGCTGGGGGCCTTGACTGGGTCAAGGGCCAGCTGTGCGAGGCCTTCTCCCGTCTCCTTTTTCTCTGCACCCATGACGAGCTTGGAAGCCTCGTGAGCTAGCGGGGGAGGACTGCCTGATCCATCCCCTCCGCGGAGGGCAACAAGCAGCTGAGAGCGTCGGTGGGATTCCGGGAGGCTGGCATGGCGGGGAGCTATATGAGGAGATGCTTGGCTCCGGGGAGAAGCAGAGGCGTTGAGAGGGAACGAGTGGTGTGGGTGGCTGCTGCGGAAGCTTCGCGTGGTTGGGGAGCTCGCGCGAGTGAGGAGAGGTTGGT